>CAUYPK010010377.1:0-104119 GCA_963574355.1 Loris lydekkerianus
GTCGAGGTCCAATATCACTGGCTCATTAACCAAGAACCTAACTATTATTCTTCACCGCCCTCCATAGCACCAATGACGGGTAAGACTCCCAAAGCTGGGACAACCTAAGACAGGATATGGAGAGGCTACACGGTGGATTACGTTCATAGTACCCAAAGACGGGTAAGATCACTCTGCGTTCAGTCAACCTAAGACAGGGACCAAACCATTGATGTTTGTATCCCCATGAAGGGTAAGACTGAAACTGCAAGAGCAGGCAACCTAAGACAGGGGTTATGTTTATCTGCCATACAAAAAACAAAAGAGGGAATTGTTGGGCCCTGCCATGTGTCTGAGGCCTAGTGCAACTTCCGGAGCCTGACTAGAAGTAGATCCATCGAGCTACTTCTGCGTAGCAATCGGCAAGGCCCGGCCTGAAACTGCCTCTACCTAGATGCAGCCAACGTGGTACCATGCCATTGGTCCAACCCTGTCACGCACCTCATCCCCCGCCTTCTTTCCCGGCCCCTTCCACACGCTCTATATAAGCAGCTGCTTGACGCAATATAGTTGAGTTCCTGCTTAAAAAATAAATAAATAAATAAATAAATAAATAAAAAACATTAAATAAAATAAAAGAAAATAAAAAGTTATTAACACTGCTCTGGAATATATTAGAATGAACTCTCATTTGATATATCCTATTATCTCTAAAAGAAAAACTCATGGTAATATCATATGTGAAGTATTAGGCTCAGACTTGAAAACAAAACAAAAAAAAATAGTAATATCCTTAAGCTATTGGGAAAGAATACAATGAAATATCTATGAGCATATTTGTTTAAGATCCTTTTTCTCCAAGAAGCTTAAAAATTATTCTTGTTGGCTTTATCATTCTCTTCTATAAAAGTTTATAGCAATTCTATTATTTTCAGTCCTTAATATGAAGTTTAAAAGTTAATTTTAAATTGTTATCTGTCAGTGATCATGTAGCTTACCCTTTTTTTCCCCCAGACAAAATCCACTTTCCCCAATTAATTACAGATATTCATATGACAGCTGAGGCTTTGCAATTCAAAATGTCTGAGTTCATATTTTGCCATTTACTAGCTTTTTTTTGCTGTGGGCAAGTCATAGTACATTCAATCTTCTACTGGAAAAAAGATATGGAATAATAATAGAACCTAACCCATAGTGGTTCTATAAAAATTAAATGATATGATATAAACTACTTCTCCTAATGCCTGGCACAATAAAATCATTCAGCAAACTTTATCAAACTCTTAAATTTACTTTCACTAGAAATCAGGATGACAACCCCATAAATGATGAAATGAACTTAAAGCCATGAGTTTTAAATTTATGTTTGGAAAAGGAGATTTTAACACATGGGGAATGAGGATTAGCCTCATGTAGTTGTCAAACAATATGGATGAGATTGAGGAAGTATAGAAGATCCTGCCTAAAAAGCAGAATTCAGAGATAGAATAAGAAAGAAGTTCAGAGAGACAAGCTACATGCAGAATTTAACAAAGGCCTAACCATTTAAAAAGGAGTTGTGATGTGTTAATAAAACCAGGCATTTACTGCCAGGTCAGTTATAGGAAATGGTAGTTTTGCTATGTGTGTGGACAACTATCCCTGAAATCCAGCCAGAAAAACCTCAATTCTTTAAACCCCAGGTTTCCTATATTGTCTGAAAGTGGAAGGAGGTGGGCCGAAAGGGACTTACATATTAACACTCAAGAAATTGCAAAGCTCAGAAAAATTAAGACAGCAAAATAATTATAAGTTACTTGCCTACTTATAATTTTAAACATTACATTTCCAATAAAGTAATTTCTGCAACATGGCGTGACTGCCATCAGGATTTGGGTGATTTACTATCAAAGGAGACTAAAGAGAGAAATGGAACGAGAGAAGAGACTTTTCAAGATTTAATTTAACATAGAGAAATCTCTAAAGCTTTATCATCTCTGCTGAATGCAACCACAAATCATTACGAAGAATGGTCTACTCAAAGTTATCCTGGATTGTTAAAATCATTGCCTGTATATCTGAAGTGTTAGGGTGCAGTAAGGGGAAAAGGACACCTCCATAAGGAGATGGGTTAAGGACAGAGTTTCCTTCACCCAGCCATGGTCAATTAAGCAAGATTAAACAAACAAATCCTCGGAATCAAACAATTTTTAAAAAAGAGTGATTCATCACAACAATGGGAAATTGTATTTAAGGGACTTTCCTCTGCACTAAGCATAAGCACTCACATGGGGTGACTGAAAGTAACCTTTTTAGGTGGCCATATCATTTTAACCTCATCTACCCACAGTGGGTTTTCGAGAGGATGAAGGGAAGCTGTGATGCAAAGAGCCAACCTCATATTCCACAGGGCCGTCTCCACTCACAGACAGACCTTCTCCAGGACGTACTTTCATTTTGCAACATAAAACTGCTTGTGTGAATTGTAGGTCTGTGACTTGCTAATTGTTCTATCTATTGTTCCTCTGGCTATGATTCTTCAGTTTGGAGGTTAAGAACAGTCATTGCTCTAATAGTAGGACATAGACTAGCACTGGACTCAGAACTCAAGAAATCATTGTTAGTCATGAAGCTTTTCAGGAATTAGAAGCTTTTCAGGAATTCTTCCTTTCAATTTTTTTTTTACTAATAAAAAATCAGGATATAGGAACAAATGCACTAATCATTTAGCATCTATCTTTAAAATACTTCCGTGTTATAGGGACAACAAACATGGCTTACTAACATTTAATATTTACTGAGTGCCCCGCAAGTATAAGCTCCCAGCTACAACCTTTTGAGGTACGAATTACCTTTATTGCATAGATAATAAACATTAGGGATAAAGAACATTAAGTGTTTTGCTCACTGTTACAGACTTTGTATACTCCTTGCCCATCCTCAGGCAATCTCACTTCTAAGGCTGTGATCCTAACCATGCCACTAAATTCCTTCTTACAACGATATTCTCAAATAGTCACTACCATATCAATTCCAGTAGTCTGGATAAGGACTGTGCTATACCAATATGGCTTAAGTTAAGTAAGGGTAATTGAGAGAATACTGGCTAAATTCTTTCTTGAGAAGTATTTTAAGAAACATTTGCTAATTCAAGAATATATATATATATATAATATATATATAAAAGAAAAGAAAAAACAGTTCACTGTTTATATAAATATAAAAAGAAAACTTTATATTTTCTTTATTTCCACTTCAAGGCAAATATGTAATACTTTATTTCATTATGTTCTCAATGCAAATATATTTTACATCCTGTTGTAACACTTCATATCTTGTCCATTAGATACTGATTTCATTTAACATTATATTATCACTCCTCATGCAACAAAGCATCTGTATGGCATGATTTTTACTGGCTTTGTAAAAACTCATTAAATGGCTATGGATACCAGAATTTCGCTCTTCAGTAGGTTCTTCTTGGTCTCTGGGAAGAATGAACCCACAGACCACAGATCAGTGGTAAGACAGGACTTTTATTAGAAGTTAGAAAGGGATATGGAAAAGCACCAGAGCTTTGGGAAGGGGGAAAGAACTGAAGAACTCCCTCTGGAGTCTCCACATGGGCTCTTTTATCTAGGGGGTCTTAGGTCTGGAGAATTACAAGTGTCAGTAGTTGATAGATGAAAAAACATCTCTTCAAAGTTAGTGAGTGCATTAACAAATGAATGAATGTAGTTCCTCCTCCACTAGGGCACTAGGGCAAGGTTATCAGTCCTTTACAGTCTTCGTCCCTGAGAAGGGATTAGGGTGTGTGCTCCTACCCAAGGTGGAACCATCACAGGCTGCTTTGTTCATGATCTTATCAGAGCCCAGAGGGTGTGTCCCGAAAAGACAGTCTGCATGTGCCTGGTAATGGGGGTCTGACTTCTGAGCTCACCTGGGTCTAGAGAATGGGGGCTCCCTGTCTAGCTCTGAGTGGTGGAATCCTGTATCAGCTTTGAGAAGAGACCCCAGCTTAAAATCTCAGCTAAATAGAAGTGGCTGAAAAATGATTTAATCAATTTCCCATTATTAGATATTTAGTTTATTTAAATGAACACACATTGCGTACAAGCCCACACAAATCTTTTTAAGAGACTTCTCATTAGGTTTAAGATAAATTTCAAAAAGTGAAATTGTTGGGCTACATGATGAGACCATTTTTAACAATATTGATACACATTGCCTGCCTACTAGAAAATTTAAGAGTTTTTATCTTCAACAACAGTGTGAGAAGGCTCACTAACACATACGTACATTGATCATTTTAAACATTAAACTGTATACTGTTTTGATATGCAATTCTTACTCTTACATTTCTTCATACTCCATTGGCCAAACGTGCTGAGCCTGTCAGAAGAGAGAAATTACCATCACCTCCTTCCTTAGTTACTAGGTTATTGGGCTCTATAATTATGACTACGGAGTTAAACTCTCCACAGGCAGCGTCTAGGACGCTCCTGATAGTTACTAGAGCATCTGGTTGAACCCTCAAAATAACTCCCTATTGCTATTCTTATTTTCTAAGTGAGACAACCCAGGGTATCAGATGATGAGGGGAGAGTTGCCCGTCTCACAGTTATGAGTGGAAGTACTGAGATTTAAGCTGGGGTCTCTCCTCACACACCTGTTAACTAGCCACTCGAGGCAGCAAGTGCAAAAGCATAACAAAGCAAAACACACGGGCCCTTATTGCTTGTTGCTTCCTTGTAGTTGGCAAAAGTTTCTGAATTAAAATAGAAGTAAGTTTTCGGCTGCCACAGGCTTGTTTACAAACCGGTTCGTCCTACTCCAAAGAGCAAGTCAGCGACGACTCAACAGAGCGTGACCAGGGAGGCTGCTCAGGTGAGAGCTGAGTCAGACGGAGCACATTTTTCCTCTTTGCAAAAGGAATGGTTGGATAACGGGAAAGGGGAAATTCTTAAACCATCCATAGATAGAGTGGCCAAATTTTACTTTAATGTCTAGGAACGCAAGGTAAAGAGAAACCTAAACCCACCAGAACAGGATGTGGGTTTCAGAGTTTTAGGTCCGCGGAAGAAGGACGCATGCGCCCTAGGCGCTCCTCCGGCATACCCGCCCCTCCGGGAGCGCTCTGCGCAGGCGCGCGCGAGGTTTGCGGTAGGCCTCAGCTGATCCTGCCCTCGTCGCGTCCCTCCCCCTTTCCAGCTCACAGGCTGCCCGGCGCTCGGGCCCTTCTTTCCATCTCACCCCTGTACTTGGGACTGCGGACTCCGCGACCCTGTCCTAGGGCCTGTCTGCGCCGAAGGAGCCGGGGACTCCGCAGCGCCCCGCGTGCCGGTGAGCGACCCCGTACCTGCAGACCCCGGCTCCCTTTCCAGAGCGGGGCTGAGCGGCGGCGCCGCGGGATCTGCCGGGCCCGACTACGAGGTGGAGGAGGGGAAGCCGCTGGGGAGCAGGGCCTGCGGCCAGACGGGGGTCTCCGCGGGCTCCAGCTGGGGGAGTTGGCGCGTTCTCTTACCCTGGCCCGGCCTCCAGCAGAGGAGCCCCGCTTAGGCCCGAGTCCGGCCCTCGGGTGTGATTCTACCCACCTTGTGCGTCAGGTGGCCCTTGCTTTTGCTGTTCTGAATTATCTTGCACTATTGCCTGGATCTTATTTTTAATCTTCACAGAGTAGGCTTTTTTGCTGGGTTTTGTTTGTGGAGCTTTTGAAGGGCCAGGTTTTCGAGTCCTTTAGTAACTTAAACCAGCGTCGCACAGATGATCACGGCCCATTTAAACTGGCTGGTGCTAAACGTGTGTGTGTGTTTTATAAACACATAGACACACATATATATACAAATGTGTGTATCAGTATGTGTACATACTCATGTATGTGTGTGTCTATGTTTACCCCCTCCTCAGACCCAGTCGGAGATCGTGTTGTTGACAAATTAAGAGACTGGAACGAAAACGTTGAGAGCACAGGGATGAGGAGAAAGAGGTCTAGCGCCCCTTTTTAAATTAATGAGTTTCCAAGATTAAAAGTGATTAAACTTGTCAGTTCTCTGAAGAAATCTAGTAGGGAAGGCAGGGGTTCCAAGTATCTGACAGTCTGGCACTTGTCCAAACACCTCCCTAAAGCAGAGTCAATGAAGGTAACTGTTAGATTACAACAGAAAACTAGCCCAGACCAAGGGGAAGCACCTTATACCCCAGCTATTTATTTATTTATTTTTATTTTTTGTTAAATCATAGCTATGTACATTAATACAATCGTGGGGTACAATGATACCCCAGCTATTTTGAGTGACATCCCAAGGGTGCTCCTGAAACCTTACTGCTGAAGCCCAAAGATCCACATAAACCCCCTTCCCCCAAGTCACCGTGTGTGGGGACAGTGATGTTAATTCACATTTAAATCACCTGCTGGCTAGCAAGGGTTTGTTTGGCTCAGAATATCACTGAGTCATAGTAAAATAATGCTTTTTTAGAAGTCAGAAGTGATACTGTATATATACCTTATATATACAAATGTGTTTTTGAATTTACATGGACAGTGTTTGCAGAGGCCTTTTTTTAACAGTGAAATAATGAAAAAAAATTTATTTCTCATTTTACACTTTAAAGTTTGTATATTAGATGTATAGTTTTTATTCTCCTGTTGCACTGTTTGGCAAAGAAATGGGTCGCACACCAATTTTAAATAACAAATTTTTCTTCCCGTTATAGGATGAATTGAATTATTTATAGTGTCAATTTTCCTTATTCACATAAATGAGAATTTTTAAAAGAAATATCTGTATGAAGGTCTACAATCTATTTTTAGGAACTGATAATAGATATATAATAAATAGATTTAGAAAGAGTAAAATTATGTTATTTTTAAATTTTGCCTTTTTTATTAACTTTTCCAGAGAATATCAGCAGGTTGGATTATGTGACTGTTAAGTTCTTTTTAACCTTAAAATTGTATGACCTTAATTGCAGGGGTTAACTACAGGGGTTATTTTTGTATTAGTATTAATGCTAATTATATATTCTTACTTGGATTTTAAATTTATATTTAATGTTACCAGGTTATTTTATATTTTAAAGTTAATGTTTTAACTTTTATTGTGTTAAATTATACTTAATATTTTGGAATATTAGCTTCTTAATTTTAACTCTGCCATCTGTTGAATGAAAGAAAAATCTACATGATTTGAGATTTTTGAAGTTTTGTTTTTGCTTTTGTTTGTTTGTTTGTTTGGGGGGTTTTTTGTGTTTTTTTAACCGGGGCTGGGTTTGAACCCGCTACCTCTGGCATATGGGACCAGCGCCCTACCCCTTTGAGCCACAGGCGCCACCTCTGCCTCTGAGGTATTTTGTTATTGCAAGTTTTTAAATGTTTAAAAAGCAAGAAAGTGCAGGATGGAAGTGAAGATGAGAAGGATTTATTTTATTTATTACAAAGGGTTATAAATTTTAAAAATCTGTGAAGTACTGCTTTGAAATGACCTGGTTATACACTGGATATCTAATTTTCATTTGGCCAAGGCAATTTTTCCTTTTATTGCTAACTGGCTTACAAGTAGAATATCTTTGTTTTGTTTGTTTTTAAAAAATGAAGCCTGCTTGTTTCTTTAAAGAGAACCCTAAGGCGTAGACTTTCATCAAATGTTAATATTTGGAAGCCCATTCTCATCACAACCCTGATAGCATATCATTTCATATTTTCTTCAGAAACACTTCTGAACTCTAGTAAATGACTCCCTTCTCTTAAACACTATTTAGATTGAATATAATTCCAATCCAAAAGTTGTTTGGACGCTATTTTGAAGTTCATTCTAATTAGATTACCATATATGTCTTACAGAGTTCTGGAGTATACTTTCTCCCCTGACATTTATTATAAGATTTGTCTTTTCTTTTCTTTCTTTTTTTTTTTTTTTAGACATGGGAAAATCTCTTTCTCATTTGCCTTTGCATTCAAGTAAAGAAGATGCTTATGATGGAGTCACATCTTCTGACAACATGAGGAATGGATTGGTTAGTGGTGAAGTCCATAATGAAGATGGAAGAAATGGAGACGTCTCTCAGTTTCCATATGTGGAATTTACAGGAAGAGATAGTGTCACTTGCCCCACTTGTCAGGGAACAGGCAGAATTCCCAGGGGTATGTTGTCATTGCATTTTTTTTTTTCCTTTAGAGAATGACTTTAGGTGGTTGTGATACCGGAATTTCACTCTTCAGTAGGTCCTTGGTCTTGGGGATTCAAAGAATGAACCCACGGACCATAAATCAGTGGTAAGATAGGACTTTTATTAGAAGTTAGAAAGGAATACAGAAGAAGTAAAAAGCACAAAAGCTTCTGGAAGGGGGAAAGAACTGAACTCCCTCCGGAGTCTCCACATGGACTCTTATCTAGGGGGTTTTAAGTCTAGAGGATTACACATGGCTGGCAATTTGTCCTTTACAGTCTTTGTCTCTGAGAAGGGATTAGGGTGTGTGCTCCTACCCAAGGTCAAACCACCCAAAAAACTATCACAGGCTGCTTTGTTCATGGTCTCATCAGAGCCCAGAGGATGTGTCCCCCAAAAAAGCAGTCTGCTTATGCCTGGAAATGGGGGTCTGACCTCTGAGCTCATCTGGGCCTAGAGAACAGAGGTTCCTTATCTAGCCCTGAGTGGTGGAATCCTGTATCAGTTGCACAAATATAATAAAATCTATGAGTCTAAGCAGCCTTCTGTTTTTTAAAAGACTTTTAGAATTAAAGTTGAAACTTCATATTAGCTATCTTCAATTAAAAGCATAGAAAAATACAAACATAAAAATATTAAAGTTCCTGGCCAGGTGTGGTGGCTCAAACGCCTGTAATCCTAGCACTCTGGGAGGCTGAGGCCTGTGGATCACCTGAGCTCAGGAGTTCAAGACCAGCCTGAGCAAGGGTGGGACCAGCTACTCAGGAGGCTGAGGCAAGAGAATCACTTCCATCCAAGAGTTTGAGGTTGCTGTGAGCTATGACACTATGGCACTCTACCAAGGGTGACAAAGTGAGACTCTGTCTCAAAAAAAAAACCCCAAAAAACAAAAAATTAAGGTTCTTAAAGCATTAATGAGAACCACTTCACTACCTCCAGTGGTTTTTTCCCATCTTCTAAAGCAGATATACATTGTCTCTTGACTAAAAACTTTTAGCTATATTTGGTGTCTACAGAAGTTATAACACAGTTGCTTTGCTACCTTAGATGTCAGAAGCAATTTAAGTAATTTGGTGACCTAATATTTTTAATTCACTATCTAAATAATAGTACTAAGCAGACCATGCCCTAATCAGTTATTTCTAAAAGGAGCTATGTAATGCAGAGGAATGGTGTATGAAGATGAGTTGGAAAAGAAACAATCTGGTTTATCACAGGGGAAGTCAGCAGGAAATAATTGCCTAGGTGCTGTTTGTGGTCTACTTTGGTAACAGTAGCAATAAGTAGAAACAGTAATGTTACCTTGTGCTATTGTCATTGTAAAAGCTGGTACATGACCCTGGACAGAATGGAAAGCAGTGTTTCTCAAATTCTTTGTCTCAAGGCATACCTGAACCTATAGTCAAACTCCTGTGGCACCCTTAATTGATCAAAAAAAAAAAAAAAAGTGAAAAAAGAATATATATACTGTGCTTTGAACTTCTTTTGAAAATAATTAATGATCTTTAAAATTTTTTCATGGGACACCTAACATCCTCTCACGGCACACCAGTTGAAAATCACTACCCTAAGGTAACAATATAAGGTACCATAGTCTCTGAGAAATGTCACGGTTTGGACTTGGATAGTTTGCATTTCTGATGGCCTTTGAATGTGATTGTTTTATCTTTGCAGAGATAGTAACTGTTTGAAAATAAAAGAATTATTGCAATTGAAAGGATTGGTGTACCAGGTTGAGGTGGAAATCTAGTTATATTTTTGAAGTTGACCAATAGGCTTTTTTGGCAGCCCAAACATGGATTGTGGAAAGTAGGAAATCAAGGGTAATTCCTGAGTTGATTTTTTTTTTTTTAAGTTTTTTTTTGTTTGTTTAGCTGAACAAGTAAAGAATGGAGCAGCAACCTATTAAAATGAATAGAAGATGGTTTGAGTGTCTGTGTCAGGGGAGAGATCAGGAGCTCAATTGTAGACATGTTTGGAGATGCCTATTTGAGATGGAAGTGAATATGTCAGTAGGCACGTAGTTATAATAAGGGTCTGGAATTCAAGTGCAAGTCCTAGCCTGGAGGCATCAATGTATAGATGATACTTAATGCTGAGCTGGATGAGAACAGCAAGCTAGTCAGTGCAGACAGCAAAATGACACCCTAGCACTGATCCCTGGAACACTGAAGCATTTTGAGGTCAGTGACATGAGAAAAATCTACAAAAAACACTGAGAAAGTACAGCAAGAGTGGCAGGAGATCATGGTGTCTGGGTGCTGGAAGATAAGGGAAGAAAGCATGCCATTTGAAAATAGTGGTCAACTGTAGATGCTCCCAATAGATGCAGTACTATGAAAACTGAGAACTGATCACTGGATTTGGTGACACGGGAGCCACTGGAGAGCAGTTTTGGTAGCCTATTAGGTCATATGTAGCATCTATAGAGTAAGCTTAAGAGCACATAGGAGGGTAGGAGGGGATGATTTATATAGGTAGAAATTAGCTTGTCTGAGGAGTCTGGCTCTGAAGAAGAGGGGAGAAGAAAGATGGTGACTGGAAGGGGCTATAAGATGAGGAGAGAGTTTTTTTAAAGATATAATGAGTAATAGTTGTTTGTATGATGATGAGAATTATCTGTTAGAAAATATTAGCAATGTAGGAGTTGGGAGAATTATTGGAGCAATGTCCTCGAATAGGCAAAGGACGCTATACAGTGCACCAACCCAGAGGACATGAGCACAGGTAGTTTAATAATAAGAGAAAGTAGAGTGTATGGACACCGAAGCAGATAGGTGGCTAGGTGTGATGGCGGGAGCTTGTAGAAGTTCTCTTTGGTTTATCACGTGAACTAAGAATGAGGAAAGAAGAGAAGATATAGAAGATTTGAAAAGACAGTTGAAGTTATGAAATCTTGGTCTTGGAGAGTCAGATTGAGAGGGCGAACTTGGAAAATACAGTGATTTAAAATAAGATTGTTGAGTGTAGTTGTGTGTTTTTTTCTACCATGTTTAGCAGTGTGAATACACATATATGCATAGTAGCCAGTTTGGTTTTAGTCAAGGTTGTAGTTTAGCCAAATTAATATCACTTAACAAGATGGCATTTGTAAACATGCAGATACACACATGTACACACATACACACAGGCAGACCCTGAGTTACAAACATCCAACTTATGTAAAATTTGCACTTAGGAACAGAGGCTATTATAGGTAATAGGTAAATGTACCTGTACCAACATATATACAAATTCAACTTAAACCTACAGAGTCTATCTTGGTAGTAACCCAGGGACATATAGATTTGTGTATATGTATGAATATAATATTTATATAGTTTTATGTGAGTGTAATGAAGGAACACACATGCGGGGGGAATAATAGAATCATTATAGAAAGCTTTTAAAGAAAATTTTTGACTATTTGATAATTTAGTAGTAGTTAATGGAAACAGCTAACCTCAGATAAGATTAGAAAATAGGCATTTTTAAAGCTCCATTTATCTGCTAAAGCTTCTGGATATAGCTCAACCCAAAAAAGAAATTGTGGATTTTGAAGTACGTAACTTAAATGTAACTTGAAGCGTGAACTGAAAGGGCTCTGGAAAGTTCATTATGTAGGGGTTCTTCAAGGGTTAGGCTTAGTAATTGTGAGTTTGGGTTTTCTAAGGTGCAGTGTAAGAACCTCTGCAATGATAGGGGTTTCAGGAGAGGGAGATAGCAGTGTTTCTTCTGCTGTCATGACCAAATCAGAGTCTTAAAAGAAAACAATGGAGTTGAAGGAATGCCTGATAAATTCACATGTTCTAAAAGCTGGGAATTTTAGAATTTTTTCACTGGAAGAAAGAATAATGGAGCCTTTATTTATGATGCCATCTTTTATTAGCTAGACATCTGGGTCTGAAAAAACAGTTACTTCTCTATAGTTCAACTTTGGTTGGATAATTTTTGGAAGACTTAGAGAGTAATTTACTAAAGGAATAAGATGATCTTTACAACTCAGTTTGTGATAATGCTTCACTATATTCTTAATTAGTCCTGTTAATAAATTTCTAAGCCTATTTTTTTTTTTTTTTTTTTTTTTTTTCACATTTAGGGCAAGAAAACCAACTGGTGGCATTGATTCCATATAGTGATCAGAGATTAAGGCCAAGAAGAACGTAAGTAATTGTAAGGAACTGGTATGGTTTTAGGTTTTATTTTCATTTTTTTGTATTTTTTTCCAAATGATGTATAAATAGTTACTCAGTTAAAACTAGTAATGGGAAAAATACTGTTAGGTTGTTAAGTTATGTCATCATACAGTTTGTGTCATTAAACAAAACAAGGATTCCTGATTGGGGTGGGGTCTTGAAGGCAGCATGGTATCTGTATATTCTCAAATCTGTGTATTAAAACAGATCTAGAATAGCAGTAGCAACATACACACACACGTCATTTTTATAAAAAATGGGCAATGAGCTATTCTCAACAAACCCAGAATAAAAATGAACATTCAAACATGATGAAGTATTTGAGCAAGACTCAAACATGCTTAGCAGATACATGAGGTTTGTGAAGGGAAGCAAAAAGGGAGTTCTTGAGGATCTTAAGAACCCTGATACACAAAGCAAAAACCCTGTCTGGAAAGAAGAGGACCCTGTTCAGGGTACTCCCGGCAAATCCTTCTGAGAATAACCTGCTAAAATGGGAAGACTCTGCATGCTCTAGCTGGAGAGTGGACAGAGGCCACAGAGAGCTGCTGAGATGATCAGAAGGAATTAGACCATCCTCAGTCCTCAGAGACCTGAAGAAACCTCAACAAAACAAAACCCACAAAACTCTTGCAAAAGAACACAGACATAACGGGGGTGGGGGTGGTGGTGGGAGGAGCTGCTAGGTAGAATACAATTTATGCAGAGCAGGAGTTAGGAATAAAGGAGAAAACCAGTTCATAGTAGGGAGATAATCACAGAACTATGGAGGTGAATATACATAGAGGCCTTCTTTTTAAATACTCTGTATAAAAATAGAGGATGGAGCCCTTGAGCAGTGAAGTTAGGAAAGCAACTTCGCCACATCCCTTCACCCAAAATGAAACCTTTACTTGAAAGTACTTCTCATTTAAACATAACCAACAGGAAAGCATTACAATAAACCATCATACAAAGATACTTTTTTAAAAAGTCAAAGAAAGTGAACTGAGCAAAATGCTGACAGATGAGAAAAGCATATGAGAAAAGCAGATTAAAACTTTAATATTGGAGAATCTATGACAACACAGAAGACAGAAATCAGAAACTCAGAGATAACTGAGCAGTAGGAGACTGTGAAAAGAGAGTTTACAGACCTCTGGAAAGACTTAAGAAAAGTCCACAAAACTGAAAGAGCACAAGAATGAACACAGACCCTGTGAAGTCCAAGAGGGGAAATAGAGGACAAAGAGGTGGAATGACAATGTAATATGCACAAATTACTGAAAAGGATTTAGGAGAAAACAATACAGAAGACAAAAAAAGAAAATTGAACATGTACGTCATTGGAACTTTTGAAGAAGAAAATTGAAGGAGTAGAACTGAACAAATACTAAATATTAATTCAAGAACTCCTTCCTGAAGTAAAAGAAGGCATGAATCTATATGTGTATAGTGAAAAGACATACTATACTATGATCCTGAAAGAAATAAACCAATTCTTGGACTTTAGTGGTTAAAAAACAAACAAAAAAACCTTGCACACCCATGTAAAAGAATCAATTTGTAAGAAATATGAAATAGAAAGATTGACATACTACTTAACCATAAATTATCTTATTTATGGAGATAAAGTAACATATTTAGTAGTCACATAAATAAAATGAATCAAAGATTTACGAACAGTCAGTCTGACTTTTTATTATGAGATGTATAAACAAATATGATTATGGCATCCTTTTACAGCCTGCTAGTCGGAAGGATTTTCCAAGGATGATTTAGAATCCAGAAGTATCTATGGTGCATATTTTTATCTATAATAAAAAAAAAAAAAAGATAAATTTGACAAATACACTTATATAGATGAAAACATGACCTTAATTGAAGTCAGAATACAATGGTAAGCTGGAAAGTAATGTTTGCAAATCATATCACAGACAAAAGGTTCAATATCCTAATTCTAAAGAGCTTAAATTTTTAGAAGGAAAAGGCCAACCACCAAGGAAGATAGAGGCTATGAACAGCTTAGTTCCCAAAAAGGAAATGCAAATGACTGTTAAACATTTGAAAGGATGTCCAGTCTTGCTTATGCAAGAAATATGAATTAAATCTACTTGGAGATAATTTCTATCAAATTGGCAAAAATCCAAGTTTTTGATAACATTTTGTTAGCAATACTGAGTGAAAACAGCATATTCATGCCTTGATAGTATATGGGAATTTGGCATTAGTTAGCAAAATTACATATGCATGTACTTTTTGGCTCAGGAACTCTACTTGGAAAAATTTATTCTAAGGACAGTTGTCAAAGATAGTAAATGGCATTTGTAGAAGTTATACATTGCGCCAATGTTTGTGATAGCAGACTAGAAACCATGTAAATAAGCAATAATAAAGAATTGGTACAATAAATTATGCTATGTGTACACAATAGTAAAATAGAATGAGGAAGAACTATATTTTAGTGCAGTGTAATATTCAGAACAGATTTATATTTGAAAATAGATGTCATACACACACATATATACCATCAGTGGAATAATAAGCAAAAACTACTAGAATGGATTACCATCAGAGTTTGGGAGGGAACTTGTAAGAAGGAACAGAGAAGCAAGTAAAAATCTCTGTGTGTTTGTGTCTGTGCATTCTTCGGGTTTAGAACCATGTACTTTTTTATGTAACTTAAAAGAATTAAATCAAAAGTAAAAAGACATGCTGCTGGTAAAAACTGAAACAAAAGGGAACAGATGATTCTAACTGTCTTACCAAGTTGGTGACATAACACATTTGAACGAATTACCTTAAGTACTTGAAAACATTGTATTTTAACTATTAATATCAATTAAGATGTTCTAAATGGTAAGGAGAACCAGAACAAATCTTAAACTGCACTCAATATCTACATTATTACGAGTGCTGTTGGTGTAATTGTGAAATTTTATATGTAAAGCAAATAAGTAATTATGGAAATGCCATTAAGGAATAAGATTTTCAGCATAAGAACAAAGAGGTACAAAATCAAATAAATGGGATTTTCTACTTCCAACCAAGATGCAATAACAAACACTAGACATACCCTCCCTCCTGAAATAACTAAAAAAACTGTACAATCCATGACACTATATATTCAGACACTGGCCATGAAGCAGCGTAGTACAGTGTTTCCTGAGAAAGGAAAAGCAGAGGAGGTGAGCCCTGTGATTGTACCAGCCTACTGTCTGGAGAGAGGTTCCAGCCTACACAGTGCAAGGAAGGGAACCAGGCAGAACTCAGCAGTCTGTCTTACTTGAAGAAATAGAGCTGGGAATCTAGGAAATCAGATGACCAGAGTACCAGTGGGTAAATTGCTGCAGAGGGTGATGATTCTGGGTCCTGAAAACTATGTGTGTAGGGAAAGTACCTGAGACTATGCAAAGACCATGGGAGCAAAGGGACTAGGCCTCTGAGCTCACACAAGGCCAGGAGTAATTTGTTGTTTCTCAATTTGTAGTAAAATTATAATATTTGGGGAACAATTCTGGGTCTTTTAATTTTTTACAAATGGGGAGAGTTATGATGAGGAAGTTAGAAAATAACCTTGTGTGAGGCCTCTGAACTCACACAAGGCCAGGAGTAATTTGTTTTTTCTCAATTTGCAGTAAAATTATAATATTTGGAGAATAATTCTGGGTCTTTTAATTTTTTACAAATGGGGAGAGTTGTGATGAGGAAGTTAGAAAATATTTATTAATTGCTTTGTCTATAAACTTCTGCTATGTCATTTAATCCCCAAACCTATGGATTTAAAGTGGAAGAAGTCCCTTAATTACTGCAGGTAGGAAATGGGAGAAATAGAATTCTGACTTGACTTCAAATGTACCTTACAACCTTCATAACTTCATCAGTATCTTATAACTCTCAGGATTATGCAAGAAATATGAACCATAAACTCTTTTTATGGTTCCTAGAGCCATAAAAAATATATATATTACTGATTTATTTCATAATGAAGATCTATATATTTTGTCAATAAACTAACCAATTTTCCAACTTTAGATGAAATGTTACATAGAATGTTATTTTATTATCCAGTCAGGTTTAATAAGATTTGTTATGACTGTAAACTTGCTGTGCAGAATAGTTTAGAACACTGACTCATATAGTCACAACTAGGATTGAGTTGTAGGCTGTAAGCTGTAATAGATTATGGTGTGCTCACCTGCCCATAAGTAATAAAAATAAAACAACACTAAAGTATAGAAACTCCATTTTTATTGTAATGATTTTTAAAATCCTTCTATCTTTTTGGGTGTTTTGATATGCTTCAGGTGCTGTGAATATTTGTTTAAACTACTGTACTAGGTAATTGAGTAGCAGTCACTGACCTACTCAGGCTGAGAGAAAATCCATAGTGAGTGAGTGGGAACTACTTTGTTGGCTCAAGACAACAGTATGGACTTAGGAGCAGTAATGTACCAATTTTTTTTGTTGTTATTGTGTTTTTTGGTAAACCAGTTTGTACTCTTTAGGCAACCTAAATCCATTAGCGCATTTAGAAAGGAGTTGGTGGGAAGGAAAGAGTAGAAGAAAAAATAAAATGAATTTTTTTCATTACTAGAATATTACAAAAAAAGGGAAGTAAGTGACACACAAGCCTTAGAAACAAAAAAGGATTCTGTGAGTTTTCAGTAGAGGGCTATATATTAGAGAGATCAGAAAATAGTTTTCATGAAACTCTAGTCTTGAGGTTAATCTTGAAGAAAATTTTCATCTGTGGAGACTGGAAAAAAGAGAGCAAGAGATGGAAGGTATACCTTTCACGGTGCTTAGAAGAATGGCAAAGGCATGTAGGGTTGATTTTTTTTTTTTTTCCCTTGTTTTGTATCTGCATTTAGTTATCTTCTTTTCTTGATTTAAAAAAATACAACAGTGTAAGGCTACCTTTAAAGCAGAGTTGATCAATGTAAACAATATTTTTAAAAGCATACTTAAGTACTTTGAGATGAGGAACTTCAGAAAGGACTGGCCATAATCAGTGAGAATGGTTGATGCAGCACGTAGTTATGTCATTATTCATTGTAAGAGCTTCTCAGGTAGTTCTGATGAGCAGTCACTTTAGCAGGATCATATAAAAGTCAACTCACATGTGAAAATTCTACTTCAGTGAATCCAGAAGGGAATCTTGAAATTTGTATTTGTATAAAGCTTCTCCCTTTGATTCTATTATGAACCTGATTTGGGTGGGAATCACTACAGTAAATATTCTAACGCTTATGAGCTTAAAATCCCAGCCAGTCTCCAAAATGGTGAATTAATCTTTCAAGGGAAATATTTTAGCACTTAATGGACCTAGAACTAACTTTAACCTGTATTTTTAGAATGGAAAAATTTGGTAAAATTAATACATTTTATATACGTTGCTCATATATTAGGGGAAAAGCATATTGAAAATATCTTTTTAAAATGTTGCATTCTGTGCTTTTTAATAAACACACATTTCAATGCACCCTTTTCTTTTTCAGAAAGCTGTATGTGATGGCCTCCGTGTTTGTCTGTCTGCTCCTTTCGGGATTGGCTGTGTTTTTCCTTTTCCCTCGTTCTATCGATGTGAAATACATTGGCGTAAAATCAGCATATGTCAGTTACGATCCTCAAAAGCGTAGAATATATTTAAATATCACAGTAAGTACAAATTTTTATGAAAAATATGTGACTGCTTCTCTTTGTCCTGTTAAGCAGTCCCTTTGTCCCTGTTGAGAGGATGCTTGGTTTGTGTACACCTTTCCTACATTGACCTCCTCTACCATTTCTGGTTCTGCTAAAAAAGGCAACTAATAAATGCTGGCAATTCGGTGTGTACAGAATCATTTAGCATTTTAAGATGTTTGTAGGGGGGTAAAATAAACTAAAAAGTTAATTGCCAGCCAAGAAGAGAAATATTACAATTTATTTTTCAACATTTAACTCTGAATAGCTCCTGGCAAAGTATTGACAGTTAATTTGGTAGATGCTGTAAATGTAACATTTTTATTTCCTTGTATTTTTTGAAATAAAATTTTTTTCTATCTTTGGCAGACCATTTCTTTTTTTTTTTGCAGTTTTGGGCCAGGGCCTGGTTTGAACCCACCACCTCCAATATATGGGGCCGGAGCCCTACTCATTTGAGCCACAGGTGCCGCCCCAAACTTTTTTTTTTTGGCCGTGGCTGAGCTTGAACCCACCACCTCCGGTATATGGGGCTGGTGTCCTACTCCCTTGAGCCACAGGCACTGCCCGCAGACTATTTCTTATTTATTGTGTTTAAATATAAAATACAAGTAAATGATCTTTTTTGTTGTAAACTAACATACATAAAAATGTCTTCTGTGTTTCTCAAGGCAATAGTTTTTAGAAGGGCTGTGTAACCTCTCCAATCACAAAAAGAGAACACAAGACCCAAGAAAAGGTCTTCCGACTGTTTTCTGTGTTAACATTTGTTTGAAAAGTATCAGTCACGCCATTGGCAATCATTTATGGCCTCAGGCCTGAGTTGTGTTTGTGTGACAGTGACCTGTTTGGAAGAGTGATACTGGACTTAGTTGGTTTTTACAAAGTTGGATGATAAGGTTTAGATTAAATGAGAGATGTCTGTGGTTTGGGATGGGAAGAGGGAGTTTTGGAGGAACAGAATGACATGTTAAAGTAAATCACTGCTAAATGACAGGAATAAAAGAGCTCCATGGATCCATTTATCTTTATTGCTTACTATCAAAAGTTACCAGTCTAAGAACTTTAAAAAAGAGAGAACAATATGGAAAAAGTATATATGTAAACATTCATAACACAATGCCAATTGTAAATTGTTTCATATGACCAGGGAAATATCATTGGATATTGTCCTACTTTAAAAGCCTTTTAGAATAAGGAACATATTTTCCTCTTTCTGCAATATTTAAAACAGTGGCCGGATTTTTTGTTCTACCTACAAAGCTTGTCAGTATCACATACTGTAAATATGTAATAATAAATAATAAAAGGAATGTGATATTATCTTTTAAATACCTGAAGGTGTAGACAGAACATTAAACAAGAAATAAGATCACTAGTTGAATATTAAGTTTAACTAGTTGAATATTAAGTTTATAATTGCAGAAGTCAAATGTATTACAATTTTAATAAAAAGTCAGTATTTTCAAAAAGAATTGCCTGTAGGTTCTCTATGATTATTTTAAAAAACATATTTGTTTCTTCAAATAAGTGGTTTATAGTAGCACTACTTTATCTTTTTTAGTAACATCTCTTCATTTAGGAAAAGATTTATCATTAAAGACACTTGAAAACTCCTATAATGTATAAAGGCCTTTATTTCCGCTGCCTAGACCAATGTGTGTATATATTCTAACAATGTATGTATACATTTATATACATGTATATATATGTTTTTACAAGTGTAATCAAATTCTCATGTATATATAAAGAATACACAGACTCATGTGTTCATGTACATAAACACACATTTTAACTGAGATCACACTACCTTTTTCCATATTGAGTGGTCACATGTAGTCTGTTATATGACTGTAAAAATATAATTTAATCTAACTTAGTGGATGTTTAGGTCTGCTATTAGAAATATGAATATTAGAAAATGTCTTTGTGCTTAAACTTTGTTTCCATTTTACGTTATTTCTTTAGGATAAATTCCTGAGAGTAAATATGAGAATTAAAGATCATGATATTTTTAGGTGTTTGATAATAAATCTTTGTTATTTTAAAGCTTATGATTGTGCTCCTTTTTTGACTTATAAATTAAATGGATTCTCACCACTCTAAGCAACAAAATGCCTGTTTTTTCTTTGTCTTTCTTAGTGTTTATCATTATGCTTCCTTTCTCTCAGTACATCTTTCTTTGTTCTCATAAGCATTTTTGTTCTCAACCTGTTTACTTTATTGATCTTTTTAACATTCTAATGAAAGTTATGGACACTTCAGAAAAAGACAACAGTTATTTGCATATACAGAGGGTTGTAAGATTCGCATAAATTCCATTCCTGGGCCTGCATCAGAAGATCCTTGACCTCAAATTAACAGTTTCTTTTCTATTATGTCTAGAAATTGACATGAATATTAAAAACCAAATATATAAAGGTGATTTCTACTATGCTACAGAATTTTTCTAGATATTTCTTCATATTTATAACTATAATAATTAAATATTTAAGGGTGATCCTATAATTGCTGATCTCTAGTATGTCTTTTTTACCCTTTTATATTAAAAGTGTTTCCTTTCCTTCCCACTCATCCCATATTACATCCTTTCGTGTCTTTTTCTGTATTACATCCTTTCGTGTCTTTTTCTATATTAACTTATATAGATACACATGTACATGTTCAGGTTTATAAAAGTCAGTATTTTCAAAAAGACAACATTTTATACGTATTTTCACATTTTGATTTTCTCATTTGTTAATACTTTTGTATTAATGTAGAAAGCCTTATTATCTGGCTTAAAAGTTAATATATTCTTTTTGATTTCTGCATAATATTCTGTATAAAGATTTAATATAATTTGTTCTGCCATTCTATTTATGGTAAGCATTTATTTTATTTGCACGGCATATTTTTTGCTACTGCAAAGAATACTGTCATTAATATTGTAATGTATCTGTATATCTATTTCTGTGGAATAGATGCTCAGAAGTAGAGTAGCTAGGTCAAAAGCTATCATATTTTTATCATTTTATCATTTTTACCTAGATCATATTTTTGCCAAGGTAAATTCCTGAGAGTAATTATGAGCATTAAAGATCATGATATTTTTAGGTGTTTTTATCATATTTTAGATATTTTATATTTATATGATATATATTTATGATACTTATATTTTAGATATTTTTTTATCTAAAAACATCATATTTTTATTTTAGTGTATGTCCTGAGATTACTTATCAAAATAGTTGTGAGGGTGGCGCCTGTGGCTCACAGGAGTAGGGCGCTGGCCCCATATGCCGGAGGTGGCGGGTTCAAACCCAACCCCAGCCAAAAAAACTGCAAAAAAAAAAAAAAAAGTGGTTGTGAAACTTCACATATTTGCCAGCAATGTAAAAAAAATACCCTTTACCAACATCCTGCCAGTAATAGCATTTCTTTGCATTCTACAAATTTTACTAGCTTGAGGATATAAAGCAATATTGCATTTTTACAAATTAACTTTTTCCTGACTATAAATGAATTGGAGAATTCAAAAATATTTCTTAACCATTTATATTTACACTTTATTTGCTCAGGTATATCATTTGCTTTTTATGTTGTTTCCTATTTGCACTTACCTTTTTGCACCCCTGAGTTTGTAAGTGTTTTTTATGTGTTATACAGAGAGTGCCCCCAGAAAACTCAATTAAAATTATAATAATATCTACCAATAAAAAAAGATGAAAACAAGTCACATTGAACACGTCTTATAATTGCAGAAGTCAAATGTATTACAATTTTAATAGCTTTTCCTTTCTTATAATGTATATACATTTTTAGCACCCCTCTATATTTGCTGTAAATGATAGCCATTGCTATTTGCCTTACAAATATTTCTTCTATATTTATCATTTAGTTTCCATTTATTTTATATATTTTGCTGTTTTTTTTTATTTCTAGTTTAATACTTTCATTATGTTTTTATTGACTATTTTCTAAAGTAATGTGAGACAATAGTGAATTAGAAATGCTGAAGCCGACCCCAGCCATACTTAAGTGTAGCAGTGATGCAACCACATTTCTGTTCAAATAAACATGAATCTGTCTGATTTCTTTTCCATTATGACCTGGTATAAATGTCTGCTAGTATATAAGTTAAAATACCAATTTCCTTTAAGCAAAAAGCTTATTTTAAGTAGTATTTAAATAAGAAACAGCTTACTAGCATAGTTTATGAAGATTTATGTTAAGGGTTAGCAAAAATTTAGATAACATTTTAAAATTATTTTTATTAAATTCTTACTAAGGCCACAAATACATTTTCTGGCATTATTTTTCCATATTCTGCATATTTTCTGTATTTTTTATATTTTGAATTGTTTATTTACTGTAAAGATATACATAGTGCTCAAGCATACACCCAAATAATTGGTTCATTTAATGTTGACATTTTGGGAATAATTTTATTCCTCTTAAAAGAAGCAGTAACTATAGATGAAATGATTTTCTTTATTAATTATGAATATATGTTTGCATATTTTTAGCTAACCTTATATATTTTCTTTTATAGAATACACTAAATATTACAAACAATAACTATTATTCTGTTGAAGTTGAAAACATCACTGCTCAAGTTCAATTTTCAAAAACAGTTATTGGAAAAGCACGCTTAAACAACATCACCAATATTGGTCCACTTGATATGAAGCAAGTAAGTCTCAAACGATATAATTTAGAGGAGTAAAATGAGTCTCAACTTTGCATATTGTGTGTTTTGAAAGCATGGGATATTTCCTCAAAAACTTAATTTTGAAACGTGTCCCTATGTACATAAGATGAAACCTTAGAATTAGACTTCTAAAGGGAGAATTTTCTAACTCTTAGAATATACGCAGTATATCTGAAATAGTTGATGTTTTGATCTATTCTCAATTGCCCTTTTTTTTGTCTTTCAGATTGATTACACGGTACCTACTGTTATAGCAGAGGAAATGAGTTACATGTTGTAAGTTCTAATTTTTAATAATTTATTATTAAATAATGAAGTATAAAGAGTAAAGTATAAGGACTATTTTTTACATTTCCATAATCTTATCCATCAAAACAACTACATTATGGAATATTCCTTTTGGCCCCTGATCATCCCTTTTTTTTCTCTTCTTTCCTGTTCAACATTTAGAACATTTATGTAGATAAACCTGTACACATAAAATTTATTTTTTACTTTTCAGAATTAGGATCGTAAACACTGTCACTTTTTTAAAAATTACTATTCTATAAGAAGCATATTCTCATATATTCTTGTATTTGCTGAATTTTAGTATAGGAAGACTAAAAGTGCTAATAATGTTACTACTGTATTTGTTTGAAGGTCTGAAGTTTTTTAATTGGGTC
The DNA here is from genome assembly GCA_963574355.1 of Loris lydekkerianus. NCBI lineage: Eukaryota > Metazoa > Chordata > Mammalia > Primates > Lorisidae > Loris > Loris lydekkerianus. The sequence goes on from CAUYPK010010377.1 coordinate 23,322, forward strand.
TAGGTGATTATTAACTCTGAATAGGTAAATTAAGTTTTCATCATCTTTTAATGTTAGCCTGGATATAGAACTTTCGGATAACTAACAAACTAGTTACCAGAATTTCAAAAGGTGAGTAAAATGTATAAGTAATCTGTAGCCTATATTAAAGTAGCTCTGCAACTGCAGTGGTATGAAGGCATGTATATTTTTAGAATAAGAAGTCGTGAATATGTCAGTCATTATTTGAAGTACAGAAAATGCTCAGTAAATGCTTGTATATCACATATTCTTAATAGTGTCTAGTAGCTTTAACATAGGAAGAAATAAATTAATAATTTACAACTTACATTTCTTCACATTTTAATTTTCTTAACAGTGATTTCTGTACACTGGCATCCATCAAAGTACATAACATAGTACTCATGATGCAGTAAGTATGAATTTTTTTTGAAAGAGCTATTTCTTGTTAAGAATTTTAGATTTATATCATTGTCATATAGCATATATTACATCTTTAAAGATACCATTTCAGTTGGATTTTAAGCTTTCCAAGAGCGTTATAAGATCAAGTAAATATTATCCCATTTTACAAATTAGGAAATGGTTGCCCAACGTAGGATTTTGTGACTGATAAATAGTCAATGTGGACATGACAAGAACTCAGGAAAATGGCAAGGATTGAAATAGAGAGCCCTGAGCACAACATTCATTGTCTTGCTGCCTTTGTAAACAATCACGAACAGTAGCTAGAAATAATGTTACTGGTTTGTAAATTGGATGTTTTCCAAGCCAATAAAACATTGTTGATTATAGTTTTGGTATTTTGGCCATGAGCTGCTTAACCTCTTTTCTATGATGAGAGAACTGTATGGTTATTTTTTAAGCATATAATGAACTTTATGTTTTTAACTAAAGATACATTCTTTTAAAAAATTATGTTCATCATGTGTAATTATTTGGATAGGGCTTGCTCACGTAGCATTTTTGTTGTCTTTTTGAGAAATATTCCCTTAGAGACCTGTGTCCATACATCGTTATCATTAATCAAATAATCTCTCCCTAGAGAGAATTCTGATGTTTAAAGATAGTCTCACTCCAGAAAATCTTTTAATATAGCTGTATTTCTCCCTGTTTATTTTGTCTTTAGAGTTACTGTGACAACTACATACTTTGGCCACTCTGAACAGACATCCCAGGAGAGGTACCAGTATGTTGATTGTGGAAGGAATACCACATATCAGTTGGGGCAGTCTGAGTATCTAAATGTACTTCAGCCACAACAGTAAAAACTGAAAGTGATACGTCTAGAGAAGGACAAGTATCTACTGGTATTTTCCATACTCCTAAAGAGGAGGTATTTCCTAACAGGATATCTTAAATTGAACGAACCTAAAGTTTACACTTCTATTTTAAGAATACAGTTAAAAGTACATGGACTTGTGATTATTTCAAACTCTCCACTCTGTGTTAATGATATATTTGTACCAGAATCTTTTACTTGAATCTAAATTTACTAATTGATTTTGTTCTACCCCTTCATTCTAAAAGAGAAAGACCAAGACTTTCTCTATAGTATAATAATAATTATTTGAAAATCATAGTTCTTACCACTACTGAAAACATAATTTTAGTTATGAACATAATTAGAGAAACTTAATTTCTGAATGTTTTTCTAGAAATTACGGAAAGTCCTATCATTCATGGAAGACTTTTAAAGAATAGCCTTTTATCCCTGTTTTATAAATTGCCATTGTTACGTGGTAGTTTTTCAACTACATAATATTTTAGCTTTTAGCTAAGTGTTTTTTTAGCTTTTCATTTATTGAAATTCTACTTATTTGCATGTGTTTTTGTCAGTCTTATTTCAAACTAGTGGTTGCATAACACTTATAACCAAAATCGTCTTTGAAAAATTCCATACTTAAATTTTGTTGAAGTCCTTAAATAATGTGTTTCATGTTTTTCCGTGGTAGTTACAGTTTGGTGAAATTTTTGTGTGATCCTCAGTTACTTAATGTACAATATTGTAAATAAATGAACTGTGCATGGCCTTTATACAGCTTTAATAAATGTCAAAGTGGTATAGATTCAGAATTAAAGCAGGTTGCTCATAAAAATAAATATAATGGAAAAATGAAATTCAGAGACCCATAGAATTAGAATAGATTCCAATTACATGTTGGATCTGGCATAAAACAGATTTGAAATAAAATATTTTGATGTTCAATTTTTTTATGTTGCTTTTCATACTGAAGAATGGTATGAGAGTAACAGGTGTTAAGTATATACCTATCAATTTTATAAATGTTTAAGAGGAGGAAAGTATTTCTTTAATAGAATTATTCAAGAAATCATGTCATTAAATGGTGGTGGCTATGTCAAAGTAAAACCTATATAAAAATGCCATTACTTTGCACATCACATGGATTTGATGCCTCTAGCACTGAGATCCCCAGCCCCTAAGGACCTGTGAGGAGCTGAGTGGCAGGGGACTCTGTATTACAGCCATACCCATGCACTTGGATCACTACCTGAACTCCACCCCCACAACAACACATCCCTCCACCCCTGTGGAAAAATTGTATTCCATGAAACCAGTCCCTGGTGTCAAAAAGTTTGGGGACCTCTGCATCTAGCAGTTACATTTTTAGAGTCTTGTAGTTTTGTTTTTAATTTTATTTAAAATTATTTTCAAATGTGGATTATTGACTGACTTTGCTGTTTTGTATTTTCAATTTCATTTTCCATTTTTGTTAACACTTTTCACTTACCAAGTTCTAAGGAACTTTTAAATATATACCATAAAGTGTAGGGGCTGAGTATGATACCAAAAATGTAAGTGAGTTGAAATTAATTTCTGTCTATTAATGACAGAAATCAGGTTTCCCATTCCCCACCCCCAAGTGCCTAACTTAGTTCTGAAACATATTCTTTTTATATTGACTCTTTCAAGTATAAAGCATAATCTTTATTTAATCATTCAATTCTGCCTTTAAACACACAAAAGTCCTTTTAGCTTTTATGTTATTTTTTCCAAATTTTCCTGAGTGAACATCTTAAAAATTTAACTTTTTTGTTTATTAGTGTTCCCTTAATCCATTACTAATTTAGATATCCTTACCACTAAACTCAAATCACCCTTTACATTTATTATGGACTTTTTTTTAATCAAAACCAATCTTTATTTTTGTTTTTCCTCTGCTGGGTTTTCTAACTATGACCATTCTCATTAAAACTGTATTCTTTAATAATATATAAGTTTGCTTGTATTTTTCCAATCATTTTTATTTCCGTTCCTATCGCTTTCTCATTTTGACATTATCCATGTCTATATATGATTTAGGCCCCCATTTGTCCCAAATTTTCTCATCCTATGACTTCCAAAATCACCTTTAGTAAGGCTTCCAAATTTGTTTCTCCATACCTGACCAGTCACCTGTCTAGTTTATTTAGCTAGCAAACTAGAAATACATGTAATACTTCAGTGAAAAAATCTGTAACACTTCTGTGTGGTACATCTTACCACATCCCTTCTGTTTTGTACCCACCCTACCGTGTCCTGTTTAATTCAAAATCATTCATTTCTTCAAAAGCATCCTTTAGATATGCCTCATACAAAAATCAATCCTTATTTATAACACTTTTCCTTCTTTGTGTCTTTAACCTTGTAAACTTACCTTGTACAAATTAAGCTTTTTATTATAATTTGTGGCTCTTACATCACATTGGAGTGCATGTACAGTAAAACAACCAGGAAAGTGGAGAGAACGTGCTTTTAGTGACTTAATTTTGAATATTTTTTTCTCTATCCTTTAAGAACCCTTTATTACATCTAGTTTCAATGCAATGTGAGTCAGAAAAAAATAGAATTTAAAACAAATAAAAAAATAGTAGAGGAGAAATAAGCATTGCCTGTGACCATCAAAGAAAGATAAGTAACTGCCAGAGTGAACTTGGAACAAACAGGCTGTAAATTAATAAAACTGTAAAAACCCATTCAGATATAGCCAAAGTATAGCCATAAAAGGTCTGGGAAGAATGAATGAGGCTTTTAGCTTTCTCTGGGTCAGTGCCCAAGGTGGTTTCTTACATGGTGATAGGACAGGTATCAGTACATTTTTTTTTTAATTGCTCTCAGCCTATATTCAGAGGAGATGGTAAAGATGTTTTTAAAAGTTTTTATTCTGGTACTTCCCAGAATGACTTTCTCTTAAGTTATACCTTTATACCCTGGTCATTCTAACCAAATCCAGTACTATAATAGACTTCTGTGTGTTGATACCACATACGTCGTATGTTGGCCCTGTATACAGTTCTTTCATGTTTTACTTACATGATTTTTCACAAAGGAGAGAGTAATAGGATTTTCATCTTTGAGAAGAGCAAGGGAAGACCTGGAGAAGAAGATCATATATTTAGTAAACAGCTGAATCGAAACCAGGCCCAGTTTTTCTGTCTCAGAAACTTTGGCCTTGTCATTTAAAATGTCCATTGAAAAGCCCAACTCAGGCTGACTTGATTAAAAATGTAAAGAAATAATTTCATAGTTAATTATGACAATCAAAACAGTTCTGATAGACTAAGACTTTAAGCAGAGTTAAGTTGCTTCTGAAATATTTTAAATGGGGAGAGGAACACTTGTGAAATAACTTTGGAACATAATCTATAGCTTGATGTTTCTGCTAAAATTTAGTACTCCTCAATGATTCCAATAAAGATAAGACTGATACATTGTCATAATAAATTACTTATAAATAATATAGATATGTTTGAGATTTGAAAAAAGAATAGTATGACAACATTAGATACCAGATAAATAGCTTGAAATGATTAAATTACCATCTTTATTATAGTAAATGACATTTAAATGACTTGTGTGAGGTGTTTCTGTATCTCTTTTGTTTAGGCCAATGAGTTAAGCATTTTCTCTAAGAAATTTATGATAAGAAAATATAAGTCACTTCAAATTTTTTGATCGTTTGGAAATGACAGCGCAGTGTTCAGATCCACAGGAGATGACTGTCAAAACACAACAGTAGTAACCTATTAGTAGACTTGAAATTTTACCCTAATGAGTCTTTGTGGTTGTGAGCCTTATTGCAAATAATTCTGGATATTTCATTTTAGGACATGTTCCCAACTCTCACGCACCCTCTTGTTCTGTGTTTGTTTTTTAAAGTTCTTAGAATAAACAAATCTTTATATAATAATTGTATTTTATTTAAGAAAATAGTTTGTCAGGCACTTTTTTAAAGATGTAAATTTTTAAATTTACAAATATAAGTCTTCTTTGATAAGCAATATCAATTAAATTTCAAGTTACTAGGTTACAAGGCAAAGGTTACTTACCCTAATGTCATCAGGTAATGAATGGTTTTAAGCTAACAACATCTGGAAGCAGCAACTATTTGGCACAAATACATTTAAGAGTAATTTTATTTCTCTCTTTTTTGGCAAAATCAGATTTTAAATGAGATGTTTATTTTAAATTATTTTAAGGAAAAAATATTGTGTGTTTCAGATGGTGGGGTAAAAAGACTTTAAACTTTATTTCTTTAAAAATTATTTTTACATTAAAACAAAATATATTTGTGATGTGCTCAGATCAAAAATTAACTTCTCTATCCAAAATCTAGTTATTTCAAAGTAAAAATTTTCACTTAGCTGAAATTTTTGATTAGAAGTAAAATTTATGTATTCTTGTGCTTAGTCAGAATATAAATTTCACCTTGGATTTTTTTGATATTTACACTTAATTTGGATAAAATAAGTGTTATAAAGTTAAAATGATAAAATGGTATTTTCCATTTTTAAAACTTATGTTTGTTTGTAGCGCCTTTTACAAGCATTTTACATGGGTTCTCAAATGAATAAACAGGGTGTCCCAAAGGTCATCACACATACATGCATAGAGAAAATGAGAAAAATGGTAGCTAAATGTACCTTTATTTACAAACTATTCATAACAAAATTTTACAAAATATTTCTCTATGTGTTGATACATAAATATGAAAATATTAAAAATATAACATAAAAAGAAAATATATAATATATAATATGAGCTCATTAATTTTCATATGTATAGTAACCTTTGAGACACCCTGTAGTATGATCTGTATTTAACCCCAAAAATAATCTATAAATTAATTTAACAAGTATATGGCAAAGTTTTCATAACAAAACTAACTCTTCTAGAAGGAAATTGTTGCCTTCTATTTAATTACATTAATTTAAATGTGTTTAAGAGAAATGTTTTCAGCATATTTTGTATACTAAAAACAAAAAGGATTAGTATCGGGCCAATGGCCAAAAGGTAATATTACTACCATGTAGACTGTTACAGTTCAAATTGTCCCACTTCCCCCAGAATTTTAGAAACTAGAAGTCTGGGAGATGCTATAGCAGCTGTAGTTGGGTGATTAGAAGTGCTGTCAGTACTTTCATCTTTTAATTATTATATGAGATGGAACAAATGCCAAGTTGCAAAAGATGCAGATTTTGTTATGTAATGGTTGGTTTTAGGCATAAAATACCAAGCCAGCTTTGCCAAATGTGTTTTGTCTTATATTTTATTTCAGAATTAAACTCAAAAATATTTTAGAAAATGATTGGCAATGCTTGCTCACTTGACCCACTTGGTCAGATATTTGAATGATGGTGTTACTACATTCTAACCCTTAATTCTAATTGTAGAATAAAGAATAATATAGAACATGAGAATATGTTTGGCACTTAGTCCTTGTTTATGTTACATAGTGGCCTCCATCATGAACCATTGGTTAAACTTATGAACTAAGCAGTTCTGTAATTGTAACCATTATTGCCATTCATGTAAGAAAACATGCTTATGATAGTAGCAAATAGAAATGCCCCAAATGCTATTTTTTTAATTCAGTTGTACTGTTTACTCTTGTAATTGTGTATGACACAATAAAATTTGTAAAAATTTTAGCATGACAAATAAAATTTGTATCACTGATGTATTTTGGTTATGCTTTTGAAATTCATTTTAACATGAATCGTTGTAGATACTGAAAGTCTTAGCTTTAAGCTTAGTACTTCAGTTCTTACCTGAACCCCACATTAGCACATCTTTGATTTCTCCTCATCCAATCAGTTGTAAAATTGTATACATTTACCTCTGTGTAATTTGCCTCTCTGGCATTTACTTCTTTGGAATCTCTTTGATACTTGAAATCTCTTGCTATTCCAAGTACACATTACAGATATAATAGGTTTGGTTCTAGACATCAATAAAGTGAACATTGCAATAAATCAAGTCACTTTTTTGTATTCCTAGTGCATATAAAGTTATATTTTTATCATACTGTACATACCTCAGCCTTCTTAGTTGTTTTGGGAGGCTGAGGAGGGACGATTGCTTAAGGCCAGGAGTTTAAGACCAACCTGTGCAACACAGTAAGACCCTGTCTCAAAAAAAACCAACACATGCCTATAAACATAGCTACTTGTTAGGCTGAGGTAAGAAGAACCATGTGAGCCCAGAAATTTAGAGTGAGCTATGATCCACCACTCCACAACAACTTGGGTCACAGAATTAGACTCTATCTCTAAAAAAAAAAAAAAAAAAAAATTGTTTAATACTGCTTGAAATGCTGAGGCTTCAGTGGATCATAGTCTTTTTACTGATGAAGGATCTATCTCAACGTTGATGGCTACTAACAGATCAGGTTGGTGGTCGCTAAAGATTGGGATGTCTTTTGGCAATTTCTTAATACAATGAGGTTAGCTGTGTGGATTGGCCCTTCCTTTCATGAAAGACTCTCACAATAGAACTTTTTTCAAATTAGAGTCAACTCTTGGAAAACATGCCACTCTTAATCAACTAAGTCTATGTAGTATTCTCAATTCTTTGTCATTGTTTCAACAATGGTCACAGCATCTTTAGGAGTGCATTCTCTCTGACAAGACCACTTTCTACAAAACTGCAGCCCATGGGCCACATGAGGCGGTGTGATTGTATTTGTTCCTGTTTTTTTTTTTTTTTTTTTTACTTCAAAATAAGATATGTGCAGTGTGCATAAGAATTTGTTCATAGTTTTGTTTTGTTTTTTAAACTATAGTCCAGCCCTCCAACGGTCTGAGGGACAGTGAATTGGCCCCCTTAAAAAAGTTTGAGGACGCCTGAAAGAAGCATCAATTTAAGTTTTATCGTAAGATTACAGTTATTCAGTCAAATCTTTAGGCTCCACTTCTAATTCTCGTTTTCTTCCTCCAATGACATCTTGAACCCTTCAAAGTCATGCATGAAGGCTAGAGTCAACTTCTTCCAAACTCCTGTTGGTATTTAGATTTTGATGTCCTCCTATAAATCACAGATGTTCTTAACGGCAGCTGAAATGGTGAATTATTTCCATAAGGTTTTCAATTTACTATTCCTAGATCCATCAGAAGAATCACTAACGATGGCAGTGATAGACTTAGGAAATATATTTCTTAATAAGACTTGAAAATTGAAATTACCCCATGGACTGAATGCCGGCATGAAAGCAAGAATTAATCTCCCTGTACGTCTCCGTCAGAGCTCTTGGGTGACCAGGTTCATATTCAATGATGTATAATATTTTGAAAGAAATACTTTCTTCTGAGTGGTAAGTTTCAACAGTGGGCTTAAAATATTTAGTAAACCATGCTACAGATGTGCTGTCATCCAGGCTTTGTTCTGTTTATAGAGCACAGACAGAAGAGATTCAGCATAATTTCTAAGGGTCCTAGAATTTTAAGAATGGTAATGAGCACTTGTTTCAGTTTAAAGTCCCCAGCTGCATTAGCCTGTTAACAAGAGAGTCAGCCTGTCCTTTGAAGCATCAAAGCCTTGAAGTAAGGCACTGATTTTTCTAGCTATGAAAGTCATTTTTTAAAAAATAATAAGAAGTTAACTGATGACTCCATACTGAACCTGAGTCAAAGCATTCTATAACAGATATACTTTTATTTGACAATATGAATGTTATTTTCTTTGCATTATTATTACTATTATTGCTCAATATTTCTTTGCAGCAATTGTCCGATTTCTTTTCTGAATGTATTTATCTACATTTGTTCTTTATGAGGTTTTTGTTTCTAGTCCTTATCTTAAACATTGTTATTGTTATTTAAAAAAAAAAAAACTGATGACTCCATACTGAACTTGAGTCAAAGCATTCTATAATAGACGAACTCTTATTTGACAATGTGAATGTTACTTTCTTTGCATTATTATTATTATTGCTTAATATTTCATTGTAGCAGTTGTCTGATTTCTTTTCTGAATGTATTTATCTTTGTTCTTTACGAGGTTTCTATTTTTAGTTCTTATCTTAAACATTGTTATTGTTAAATTTTAAGCCTTTTTAATTTTGTGAAGGCAAAAAGTGGAAATCTAATAAACATATTCATATGTAAAAAAAAATGTATATATATGTATATAAAGTCCTTTCAATATAAGGTGGTTTTATCTACATTGAAAATCTTTGTTTCGTGTAGTCACCTCCATCAATCATCTTCGCTTGATCTTCTGGATAACTTGCTGCAGCTTCTACATCAGCACTTGCTGCTTCTTTCCCTTTTATATTTTGGAGACAGCTTCTTTCCTTAAATGTCATGAACCAACCAACCTCTACTAGCTTCCACCCCCCTTTTTTTTTCTATAGCTTCCTCACCTTTATTGAAGAGACTTAGGGTCTTGCTCTGAATGAGACAATGGCTTACAGAAATTTTTGTGGCTTGTTTGAACTTCTATCCAGACCACTAAAACCTTGTCAGGATAAAGCCATTTTGCTTTATCATTCGTGTTTGCTAGAGTGACTTTTAATTTTCCTCAATATTTTTTCTTTGCTTTCACAACTGGCTGTTTGGGGGAGAGGCCTTGCTTTCAGCCTATCCCAGCTTTTATCATGCCTTCCTCCTAATCATAATCACTTCTTATTTTTGACTGAACATGAACAACATGGGACTCTTCCTTTCACTTAACCACTTAGAGGCTACAATAGATTTATTAATTTATCTAATTGTAATATTATTTATCTTAGGAAATTGGGAGGAAGGGGGGTGGGAGGGAACAGCCAGTCAGTGGAGTAGTCAGAACATACACAACATTTATCTATTAAGTTCACTATCTTATATGGGTGCAGTTTGTAGCACCCTCAAATAATTACTACAACAACGTCAAAGATAGCTAATTACAGATTATTGCAATAGATGTAATAATAATGAAAAGGCTTGAAATACTGCTCAAAGTGATACAGGATAGGTGGTGCAGTGACGCCCCAGAGGACCTAACGCTTCCGCCTTGGCCACTTTGGTGCAGCGGCAGCTGGCAGAGGATCCAGTGGGCTGGAGGGTAGGCAAGGGGGAACCTCCCACCTCCACAGGAGGCTCCAATAGCCAAAGGGACCAAACAACTAGTGGGGAGACACTGGTGCCTCTGTGTCTCCTTCCCTTTACCCTTATGAATGAATACAGAACCCCCATTTCCTATGCCTAGGTCAATTTTGGGTAAGTTTCCTAGGTCTCAAATCCATAAAAGGACTGTGTCTACTCATTAACACATTCATTCACCTTGCCCCAGTGGAAGGGACTGTGTCCATTCATTACACATTCATTCACCTTGCCCCAGTGGAAGGGACTGTATCCATTCATTACACATTCCTTCACTTTGCCCCATTGGAAGGGACTGTGTCCATTCATTACACATTCCTTCACCTTGCCCCAGCAGAAGAGATTGTGTCCATTCATTTCCTGGCCAAGGAACCCAGGCACCTATAATACCACTAGACAGAGAGGGACTGGAAGGAAAGACAGAGACAGCTTTTCTCCCCGACTTGGGTTTTCTCTCCGGGAGCTTTAGTATTCTTTTCTGTAAATAAATTCTGTCTTACCACCCATCTGTGGTCCACAGATTTATTCTTCAAATCACCAAGACCAAGAACTTGAAACTCTGGTATCAAAGTACCAAAATAAGACACAGAGAAGTTAACACATGCTGGAAGATGGCACCATAGACTTACTGGATGCAGGGTTGACTCAGACTTTCAATATGTTAAAGTATCTGTAAAACACAATAAAGTGATGTTTAAGGAAACAAAGTTGCCTATGCTTGCCTGTTTTTGACCGAAAAAAGTCCAAGTTTTTCTCTGGTGTCAAGAACGTTTCATGACCTGGCTACCACTTAAATTCACAATCTTATTTCTTCTTATTACCTCAAATCTATATCCCAGCCAAACTGAGATACTTCTCATCCCCTAGACACAGTTTTCTTTTACCCTTTTGCTTATGTTTTTTTTCTTAGAAAATTATTCGACCATTTCTTTTATTCCTCCAATTCTGTATTTTTCATCCCCAGCTCAAGTTTTCTACCTCTCTCTCCCTGTCTCCCTCCATATCCATATATACTCAAACACCTGCTAACGTTTTTATGAATTACTTTTAAAGTCCAATCACAAAATAAGTTTTGTTTTGGTTTTGGTTTTTGAACTCAAGACATTTTGTTTTGAACTGAACTTAAAACTTGTTTTAAACTTTTGTTTTAATCAATATTAATTCAAAATTTTGTCAACTTAGTGTTTTAATTACCGCTTTAAAAATGTTGCATCAAGTAGCGTGATCAGAAATTAGATGAAATACAGCCCAAAATATCTTGGTAGAATAATAGAGAAAAAGAAAAATGTAAGTGTGTGCCACCTAGCCAGTTTCTCAGTGAAGAATCATTAGCAAATTTATAAGGCCTTTTCTGGTAGAGTTATGTTTCCTTGATCAGTAGCTTTCAGGATTTTTTTAAAGCTGTGAAAATATATATTTTTAAACAGGTACTTAATATATCAGCCCAATATGTGATAAAATGTAGATATTTTGATTTAATGGGAGCAAGAGACCTACAGCCCTCACTGCTCATCTTTCCATAGGCCCCTGAGCCAGTGGTTTTGAGTGACATGTACAATAACTACTTTAATAGTAATTGAGTGAGTATGATTTACCAAACTGCTTTGGTTTATGACTGAAACATTGTAACTGAACAAATACAAGCTTGCCTCTTCAGGTTCACAGGTTCACAGATGGAAAGGAATTGTGTCTAAGAATTTGTTAACTTCAGCCATGTCTATCTTTCAGTTGTAGTGTGATTGACATAGTCATGGCGACTTAACTTTATAATTGCTTTTGATTACTTTGATAACTGATGCAAATTTACTATATAGATAGTCTCTATTTTGCATAGAAAGTTTTTTTGGTTTTTTTTTTTTTGCAGTTTTTGGCTGGGGCTGGGTTTGTACCCAACACCTCCGGTATACAGGGCCAGCACCCTACTTCTTTGAGCCACAGGTGCCGCCCTTGGATAGAACTATTTAGGTAGCTTAAACTTAGGTTCTACAATCAGTTTTCTCTTATTCAATGCAATATAGTACATACAACATTCCTGTTATAAAATTTATTTTCCAGTTGAAAGAAGTTTATCATTTTGTTCTCCATGTTAATAAGTGATTTTGATGAAGCAAGAATCTTATACATCTTGGCTAGGCAAATGAAGATTATGAAAATCAAGTTAATATTGCCTTGTCAATTTTTACATGAAATGTATATATGTCATTCATAAATCATAGATAAGCAAATTAATATAGGTGAATTGTCCTACTATGATTTTTTCATAGTAAAAGAAGTAGGAAGCAAGGCCATTGATTGACAGGAAGGAGATTTGGGGATTTGAGAAGAAAGAGTTTTTAAGGAGATGCTTCTTAAAGTTAATTACAGCATGCACAAGGGTCTTCTGCAATCTTGGTAAAACTCAGATTCTTATTCAGCAGGTCTATGACGGGGTCTGAGAATCTACAGTTCCCCTAAGTAATTCTGCTGACTCATGGACCTCACTTAGAGTAGCAAAGTTCTAGGAGAAATGAGAAAGCTGAATGAAACAAGAAAGTACTGTGTGAGTGTCCAACAGCAGTAAGCCCCTTCTTGGGTTCACTGTTACTAACTAAAAATGAAACAGATCCGCATGTTTGTGCCTTTTGTTCCAGCCACATTCAGCCCCTTGTATGGAAGCTCAGAGCAGGTGTAAAATGGATTTAATCATAAATTTGGTTTTGGTAAAGTGAAAATGACAGTGGAAGAGAGATGTAAGAATCAAGTGTGTATACATTGAAGAGATTATAATGACTAAATTTAAATGGGATTAATAGAGGGAAGTGTTATGGTGTGAATATTTGTGTCTCACTCAAACTCACACGTCAAACCTCTAATTCCCAGTTGATGGTATTTGGAAGTGGGGCCATAGAGAGGGTATTAGAATTAGGTGAGACAATGAGGATGGAATCCTTATGATGACATGAGTGGCCTCATAAAAAGAGGAAGAGTTCTCTGTCTCCTTTGGTGTGCACCAAGAAAGGATCACGTGAGGACACGGAGAAGGCAGCTAATCTCAAGCCAAGAAGAGAGCCCTCCACACAAACCCAACTGGCCGGTACCTTGACCTTGGACTTTTGAACTCTGGAACTATCTGTTGTTTAAACCAGCCTGCCTATGGTATTTTTTTATGGCAGAGCAAGCAAACTAATAGAGAAAGAGAGAACAAGAAGGTGAGAGTCAATTAAAAAAAAAAAAAAAAAACATTTGTTATGTTACTAAAATTTTAGGTATGACAGTATAGTGGTAGCACAAAAGAAAAACTCAATTCAAGTTCAGATAGAGGGGACACAGAGGAGGATTAAGAGAAGAGAGAGGGCTTGCTCGGTGCCTGTGGCTCAAGCAGCTAAGGTGCCAGCCACATACACCTGAGCGGGTGGGTTCGAATCCAGCCCAGGCCCACCAAACAACGATGATGGCTGCAACCAAAAAAAATAGCCAGGCATTGTGGCAGGTGCCTGTAGTCTCAGCTACCTGGGAGGCAGAGGCAGCAGAATCACTTGAGCCCAGGAGTTGGAGGTTGCTGTGAGCTGTGATGCCACAGCACTCTACCCAGGGTGACAGCTTAAGGCTCTGTCTCAAAAAAAAAAAAAAAAAAAGGAGAGGAGGGAGGAGAAACAGTGTGCACCCACCTAGGTGGCATAATGTAAGGATATATGGCAAACTTCCTGCGTGCAGAGCACAACTATAACAGGGACCTCACCCAACAAAGGCAAACATTGTAACCTAATCGTTTGTGCCACTCATATTAATCTGAAATTTTTTAAAAAACAAGGATTATAATGGTGGGGGGTGACTTGTATTAATAATGTCAGTGTCTCTAGGGTGTGACTGTGGAAATGAGTAGCTGAATTAGGGTGAAGAGAAAGATTTTAGCAAGAGAAGAGTTCAAGAAACTGAGAGTGTCATGCTTTACAAGTACTATTTTTGTTCTCATCCATGACTGGAGTAGAGTTGGAGAAAGTGACAGGGGCTAAAATTTGTAGTGGTTAAGGTAACTAATGATACATTTAAAGAGGCACGTTTCAGAAGAACAGGTAATGGCAATCGTGGCAGCAGTAACAACGTAGATACCTTTTCTGGAAGGCTTGCAGGCACAGCCTAAGTTCTCTGTGTACACTGTGCTTATTAATTCTTCCCCTAGCACAAAGGCAGACGTTCTCGCCACCATTTACAAATAAAGAATCTGAAGCTCAGAGATGTTAGTGAACTTTCCTAAGGTCACAAAACTCACAAGTAGATGTACTAAGGTTTCAGAACCAGTCAGTGTGAATCTAGGATAGGTTGCTTATTTTAGTTTTCTTTTTCTTAATATTTTTTATACATTCAGAAGCAGAAGCATAGAAAAATTTTCAGCAGCTTTGTCCTCTAAAAAATAAACAGAAACTGGAGCTTGAGCAGCAAGTCTCTTTTTCTTGTCTTTTTATTCTAAACATACTGCCTCTTCACAATACCACTTCAGTCTGGGAAATGATAGGACTTTCCGACTTTAGGCCTTAATTTCCCACCTTCATGTTTATCATCATTTCCACTTACTCCCTAAATGCAGATTCCACTTGCTTTGGCTTTCTCCTAAGCCGAGATTTCTATTATGTAATATCACAGTTTCGTGAGAAAATAGATTTAAAAAAAAAAAAAAAATTCAGAGAAATGCATCATTGTTAAAATATTTTTATGTACAGAGAAAATTCAAGTCCTGTTCAACTGGTGACAAGCACATCACATTTTGGGAAATTGAGGGATGGGGTTATGGTACTGGGCTCAAAGTGACAAGGACAGAGTTTGGGGACTAGCTCTGCCACTTAGGAAACTATGTTTACAATCCAGGCACATAGTACATTTTTTAGTAAATGATAGCAAATACACCATTCATTTTCATGTCATCCCCTTATTATGTTTTATCCCTCAAGTAGTTTGCCTCTTCTTAGTGTCTTCGGAAGGAGTGGAAGAGGCCTTCCAACTGGAAGTGCTTCCTGAAGTGGGTGATATCTGGTAACTCAAAAGAGACAATCTTAGGAAAAATGAGTTAATTTTATAAGGCTGAGTTGTGAGTCTCAGATGTGGAATATAAAAAAGCCAACACTTTTTGCAAGAGCCATTCAGGCCTCCAGGGGAAACTTGATCTGTCTGAATAATAATAAACTATGATGATAATAGCCAAGTGCACCTCACAGCGGTACTAAGTTTTAATGACTCAATATTTGTGGAACCCTTTGAGCACCTCCGAAGTTATGTAAGCATAAATGAATAAGTAGGGACATTACATACCATTGTTATTTCTGTATTAAATCTCTCCTGATAATTTCTTATAATATCTTATAAGGTAGGCCTCCCAAAGTGCCGAGAAACTAATATATGAACAAAGTTATGGAAGAAATAAAATATAAAATACTATATAGCAGTGCTTTCCAATGAAATAATTATACTCTCATATTAGTGGGAAAGAATGGAGTCATTAATTGCACCTCTAAAAAGTCATTCCTGGTAGTAAAGTAGGAAAATGGGAATCTGGTATAGATAGTTAAGATATAAAAGGCTGTAAAAAGTTTAAAAAAATACTTGCTAATTTTTTTTCTATAGAGGAGACAGCTAAGTTTTTGGTTTTTTTTACAGCTGAGTTTTTAAATGTGTCTTTTCATACTGAAGAAATTTTAATGATTTTTCACTGTTTAATTTATAATTTGATAAACATTTTATGTATTATTTATACATATATTTTTTTATCCTGCCTTTCTATTCTCTCCTCTCTCACTAACACTATCCATGTACTAGGACAGTGCTCTTAATATTCTAAGTCAGAAAGGAAGCCTCACAACCATATTTATTATAGTCATACATTGCAAAATGCACGATTGTGTTTGTGATACTGTCCTGAATTTCAACTGAGGTAGCTAAAAATAAATACAATGGCCCAAATATTCTCTTCCATGCCTTGCTGTAATACCTGGATCTCCACCAAGGAAAGATTCATTTCTGTCAGCAAATATCATCCCTCAAAATGAAAAATCCCCTGAGAGAAAGAATTCTGTTGAGGAGACTGCTTTCCTCATTCTTGCCTTTTCCCTTTTGTAAGGACCAAGTTAACTCCATTTTGTTAAAACTAACTTCATCTTGTCCTTCAGCCTTCATTTTGCAGCTGCATACCACAGGCGTTAGGCAACCTGCTCCCTCTCCTGCCCCCCCCCCATCCTTGCCCCATGATCCGCGCCCTTGCACAATGTCTCAGAGGGATAGCAACACTCTCCCTGACAGCCAAGGACAAATACTGCTCAGTCCCCTAAACCCCCTATCAGCTCGCCCCAGCAGCTCACCTCACACCCCCTCCCTTTTTTTTTTCTTTCTGTACCCTTAAAAACCTTCCTCCTTTTCGAGATCGGGGCTTCTCTGCTCTCCTACTGCACTAGGACCAGGAAGCCTAGGCTCGAGTTTGTAAATAAACAACCTCTTGCTTTTGCAAGAGGACTTGATCTCCGGGTGATTTATGTGGGGGATCCTGTGACTTGGGCACAGCACTTTCACCACATTGACATCATTGCCCTCAAGACAAAAGGGAATATCTAAGGGTGAGAAAGAGAGGAAAAACCATCTGGTCACCTCTTATGAGGAGAGTAATTCTGGGAGGGACAACTCTGTACCCAGTGTATTAGTGGTGTTGATGTTTTAGTTGTTAGTGAAACTCTGCTGTCCCCGAGGCTGACTCAATAAGAGGTTGGCTGGCCAGAAGGCCAACTCAACCTCCTGAGCAACTGGGACTACAGGCATGCACCACCATGCACAGCTAATTTTTATTTTTTATCTTTTTTTTGTACAGCTGGGGTCTATAACTCCTGGCATCAAGCCATTCTCCCACCTTGCGTAGGCCTCCCAAAGTGCCGAGACTACAGGCATGAGCCCAGCCTGTATCGCATTTCAAGCAGATTTCACTTCCAGAGAGAAGACAGGGAATAGTAAGGGCATCAATAATAAATCCACATGCTTCACTTTCTTCCCAAGACCAGATGTGATTGACAAGAAGAAGCAGCATCCTATGCCTCTAGTAGTACCAAGATCGTATTTTACATTCACTGAATATTCTCCTCAGTATTGTGCTTTCTATTTAGGACATTAATCTTTTGTGCACGCTGTTTAATGTTTTGAACACCCTAAATTTTATCACTCTGATAGCATTATGATCAATACAACTATTAGAGCTGATCAAGAAGGCCTCTACCTCAGCAGGTGCTTAGAGCTTTTCCCATAGGCCAAGGGCACGTGGCTACCCAGAGCCTGTGCTCCACCTTGTAGATGATTCTACAGTAGAGTCCTTTAGAATCTACCAGTGCTTCTCAACCTTCCTAATGCATGGCCCTTTAATACAGTTCCTGTGGGTCACGAACCACTGCATGGTCTAGACTGTCTATTCGTGAACCTCCAGCCCACTTCTCAGCCCTGTGAGGCTCTTTCCTTGAGTAGCTTGTCCTGCTGACTTGCCTTCCAGGAACATTCAGAGCTGTTAGGAGAGCTGTCCACTGGAAGCACCGCAGATGCAGGAGGATGCTGGGGTCAGAAAGAGAAGGAAGAGAAGTTGGTGGACTGAAGAGAGCTGCAGGCAGGGAACCAGCCTCCTCCATCACCTATTCAGTTGCACAGCAGAGTCCATAAAGTCTAAATTAGAACCTGGCCTCCCTGGCTCAGGCTCCTTCCAAGATATTTAAAGAAGAGCCCAGGGTGTGGACTCAGTGGGAGTCTATCTTTTCCCACAGCCTATCTTTTCTGTCTTTGGCAGAAAATTAATTTTGAAATTGTGTGTTGATGTCACTGTTTGTTTACACTTATTTAAAAATTTTGTCCCTATGAAGTTATGTCTGTTATTATAAAGGTATAACCTAATAATTTGTTGGCTTGTTTATTACATTTTTAAGGTTTAGACAAGCTGATTATATAATAGGCACTCACGACCTTCTTGGGTACGGGTTTGGCATAAGAGTGAGAGGAAATTACTGATTCAAATGAATATTTTTATATTCTCACCCTACCATGCAAAAAAGAGGAATATTATGCAGACTATGAAGTTTTCCTGAAGTCATACTTTAATAGCATTTATAAAACTAGCTTTCATTTTCCTATTGTAAGCAAAGCACTGATCTATATATAAAATGGAAAAATGATTAAACTTATAATAAGAAGTCTGCATAGATAAGTGGCTATTATGTAGAAACCCGTGTTATAGTACATTGAAAAATGATTGTGGAACTTTATCTTAGGCAATAGAATGGGAGGATTTTAGAAGTAACCCTTTATGTTATACATATCAGAAAGTTGAGACCCAGATTCTCAAATAAGGCCCATATTTCACCATATTTCTAATTTAAGGAATTTTTGCTGTAATCCCTCTACAAATAGCTGATCTGTCATAAAGACAAAATACACAAGCTATTGTACTTAATATTAACTATGTCTCTCCAACAAAAGACTACATTTCTGTAAATCAGGTATAAACATTCGCTGGTCCCACAGCTCTAGACTCCCAATTTGTTATCTAACAGTTGCTAATAACTGCTTGTTATGTGATTACTGTTTAGTAGCTTACTTGGAATTTGTTAACTATCATTAATCAAATACTCCATGAACCTAGGGAACATGTATGTCTAGCGTTAACTGGGTAGTAATGGTCCATAGCTCTCAATTTAAGGACTTCCCAGCTAAATAATGAAGGGACCCCTGAACAGGAAGGATATTTTCATTTGGCAGCGTGATTCATTAGAAGCCTTTATTTGGCCCGAACATTGTGTTTGCTTTGAATCTTTGATCCAAATGGATCTAATGGAAACAGCCCCACTTCTCAATTTTTTACTGAAACACTAGTGTGTAACTGGTCCTATATATACTTGGCAACAGCTTAATTCAGTTTTTCAAATCATGAACTATTTTTTAAAAAGCTTAACATTATTATTATGAAAATTGCAATAACACTTAACTTTTAAAGAAAAATATACTTTCTATTTTGAAGATTATGTTTATATTTTGTCTACACAACACAACTAAAAATTGACAGTGTGGGGAGGAAAGATTTCAACCCTACATTGATTTCATTCGCATGATAAAAGAGAATGTATGTTTTTAAAAAATTGAAATAGAACTTATATAAAATAAAGTGCTTAAATCTTAAATATACAACTTGATAAATTTTCATGTTGAATCACTCACATAACCACTACAGAACATTCCAGACTCCTTCCCTACAGAGTCTCCTGTGCATTCACACTCATACAATTCTGCCTTTGATCACCACACACCACATATGCTTTTTGGTGTGTCTGGCTCATTTCATTTAATGTGAAGTCTGTCAGGTTCATGTACATTGTTATATGTATCTAGGATCGGTTCTTTTTCCCTGCTGTACAAGAACTGGTAGGTCAAAGTGTATAATATTAGTAGGGAATACTAAACATTTCTCTAAACTGATGGTAATAGTAAAAGTTCCAGTTATTCCACATTCTCCCCTAGTCCTGACATGTTTGGTCTTCTTCATTTTAGCCATTCTGGTAGTTATAGAAAGGCTTTAAATTACATTTTTCTAATAATTAATATTTTGAGGATCTTTTTATATATTTATTGCACATTTTGCTATTTTCTCTTAGGAAATGTTTAAATCTCTTACTTATTGAAAATCATTTCTTATTTAATAGAAAAATTTCTTTATATGTTATGTCTATGAACCTGTTATTTTGCATATTAATATTGCAAATATCTTCTCTCAGTTTTGGCTTACCATTCTTTCTCTTAATAATTTGTTTTAATGAATTTAAATTCTGATTATTCTTATTTTAATAAATGTCAGTAATTTTATGTTTACTTCATAGGTAGTTTGTACTATTTATTTTTTTCGAAGAACCTGATTGTTTTAACTTCCATGTATGAGTCTATGCTCCATTGTCAAGTAATTTTTTCATGTTATAAAGGATCCATGTTCTCTTTTAAAAATATATGCATAATCCAAATGAACCATCACCATTCTTGAGAAGATTATTACATCTCCTTGCAGTATAGTTGAGTTTTTATCCTAAATTAGGTGACCATTTTGTATGGGCCTATTTATAGACTTCCTATTCTTTTTCATTTGTTTATTTGACTGAACTTGCACCAATATCACACTGTCTTACTGTTTATTTTAATAGTTTTTTGGATCTATTAATGTACATTTTCCAACTTTGTTCTTCTTTAATATTGAGGGATCTTCTAATTCCTTTGTATTTTCATATACATTTTAGAATCATCTCAATTTCCTTTGAAAAAAACTTACAGGATATTTAGGGGTGGCGTATTTTATTGAATCTATAGACAAATTTAGAAAGTAGTCACATGTTTAAATATTTTCTTCTAATCTAGAATATCTTTGTATCCCTGCTCCTTTGGTCTTTAATTTCTGTCATTAGTATTTGTAATTTTGAAAATTAGCCAGGGCTCTTCTAATTCAGATTTTCAAAATGTCAGCTCTACTGACATAGTGGGTTGGATAATTCTTTATTGTATGTAGAAGGAGGAAGAGGGTCAAGGGTGCTGTCTTGTTCATTATAAGGTCTTTAGCAGTATCCCTGGCTTTTGCTGACTAAATGGCAGCAGCATCCCACAATAAATTGGACCAACCAAAAAATGTCTTCGTATGCTGCCAAACATCCCAAGGTAAAGATCCTCCACTTAAGAATTTATTGTATTTGTCATTAGATTAATTTCTAGATACTTTTTTCTTTAATGGCAAAACATTCTATGATCTAATGTTAACATAAGGAGTTAAATTATTAAAGCAGACTCATGCAAACCTTACCCAACACCAAACTTAACTAATGATCTAAAAGACATATGCAAGAACCAAGCACAGATATATCATTTAATTTGAAGGAGATTAAATCTGTCAAATGTAGCTTCTGAAAAATATTTGTCTGATATTAGCATACATTTTAGTTTTGAATAGACAAATTATGAAAATATATGCAAATATGTAAAGTTTATTTAAAAACTTATGCAGAGGCTGGGCTGTAATCCCAGCCCTCTGGGAGGCTGAGATGGGTGGATGGATTACTTGAGCTCAGGAGTTCAAAACAGTAGGCTAAGTGTGCCTGTCCTCAGGCCTCTGAGAGGAGTTCACAGATGCTGTAATAATGGATGGGGGAGGGTGATCTCCAGGCTCCTAGCATGTGAGGGCACTGGGTTAGGTAGTACCAGAACAGATGGGCCTATCCTCAGGCTCCTTTAAGGTATGCATGGACACAGGCTGTGGTTGGCAGGGTGGAGAGTTTCCCAGCCTTCCTAGTGAGGTTCTGTGGTGGCTACAGCACTGGTAGTGGTGACCCTACCTTCAGCTGTCAGTGACAACAGCTACAGGCAAATGGGTCTCAAGCTTTGGGGTAGGGGGCAGGTGTGTATTGGCCCCAGCTATGGCAATGGCAGCAGTGGGGTGAGTGTTCTCAGTGTGTATACAAGTGTGTGGTGGCCCTGCTGCTGGTAGGCTGGGGAGTCACTGCCATGGAACGTGCTATAGGCCCTGGCCGCATCTGCAGGTGGGAAGAGCCAATCTTCAGGGTATGTGCAAATGCACTGAAGCACTGCTGCTGGCAGGGGCAGGGTTGTTGGCAGTGACAATGGCCCTAATCAGGCAGGTTTCAGGCTTCCTGTGAGCTATGGCTTCCTGTGTCTTGGTGGCAGCCTTCATGGTGTGCTGCATCATCTGTTTCCTGGGCACAGAACACTGTGTGTGCTAGAGTGTTCAAGACCTTGCCATTTCACAGGTTCAACCATCATCTTTCCATTGCAGCCCACTAGGTAGATGTAGAAAGGATAGCAGTGGAGGTCCAGGGATGTGAAGATATAGGAGATATTGGGTACTGGGGCAGAATGCAGTCTTATGGGGCTAGGTTCTCAAAATGGTGCCACGCTACAGCTGTCTGGGACTTGAATCACGTGTGGGGCCCAGCAGGAGCCTCTCCCTGGAGTAACACCATCAAACCTTCTCCGGGCAGCTTCCTATGCTGATTTCAGGGCCTGCAAGGGTGGAGGGCCTCTCCTATGGCAAGAGTTGCAGGAGTCCATGGTAGAAATGTGGATTGCTGGGGTCTCCCACTTACCCTTTTCTTGTACTGAGGATCCTCTCCAGGCTGACAAGCAATCCTGGCTGAGCTGGCTGCTTCATTTCTCTCTCCTTTAGTGCCTGCAGTATTTCCTGTCACTTCTCTGTTGAATTCCAGAGTTCTCTCTTAGATTCTCTGAAGTGTGATTATCTACTTACTTTTGTTTCTTTGGGAAGAAAAGAATGCTGGATCCTTTTATTCAGCTGTCTTGAAGCTCCTCCCTTCTGTATAGCAATGTTGATGTTTAGCTATTGCTAAGGACTCTTTATCCATTTTTTAAAATACTTTTTAAAGTTTAGCAGGTAATGTCTTAAACTGACTTGCTTTTGTTCAGTGTAACAAAATATGAATTACTGTATATTAAAAAATAATAGCATTAAATTATTTTAAGAGACTTGATTCTTTTCCAAGGTAAATCACTGGATATTTTTATTACATCTAAGCTTTTATTACTAAGCCACAAAAATTAACAGCCTGTTGACTACAAAATTTAATTTTATTTCTTACGCTCATAAAATGGTATAAAAATTTATCACACAGAAGATTCTTATTTTATTTTTAATTAGGCATCAAAACATTTAAATTAGAGAGAGAAATGCCTTTAAAAGTCATTAAAGAGCATTTAATTTTCAGGGCTTTACACAATTTGATAAAATAGTTAAAACACTTTTTAAAGGAAAAAAACAAATGACAAAATATAACTTGTATTATAAAACAAGTCTTATTTTTTTTCTTTTTTTCTGTTTTTTGGCTGGTGCTGGGTTTGAACCTGCCACCTCTGGCATATGGGGCCGGCACCCTACTCCTTTGAGCCACAGGAGCCACCAAACATGTCCATTTCTAAAACTGGGAGTGTGATTAAAGTAAATCTTAAAAGTGATTTTTAAAAATAGGAGGAAAATGTGTTCTGTCAGTAAAAAAGGAATATCAGGCATCAATCTCAGATTTACAATTAAGGAGTGTGTGTCTAAGGCAATTAAGTGTAGTTGTTATGCATTCTAAATTAATTTATTGACTTTTATAATTTCTAGGTTTTTAGGGTAGGGGAGAGAAATACAGCAATTGTATCAGTCATTACAATTGGGATCCTGGTAAGAAACACCTCTGCACTCAAGTTTGGTTATTAAGGGGAAGTTTAGAAAAATGACTCATTGAGGGATGATGAACCGCTCCTATGTAAATAACCACAGCCCACCATTACCAGCCCTGGCTATACGGAAGCTAGGGAAGATAGCAATTATGAGATGCAGGAGAAAAAAGTCACATTCATCAGGTTTCCTGACAGAGGACCAGACAAGATGGAAGGAAGCATGGAGGAATGGGAATGAGTGAAAACCTTGACATTACTCCCTTCTCATTCTTCAGTCTCCTGCCTGGGTCCAACTGGCTGAAGCCAAAGTCTGTGAGCAAAGAAATCACTGATTCTTCCTGAGGTCATCCTTCTGGGACATAGGACAGGGCAGAGAAAGATAGCAAGGGTCTCTATAAGAACATGCAGAAGGTATTAGACATAGCAATGGAAACAAAACAAAAATTACCATCTCAAAAAGTACCCTCTCGCAGAAGCAAATTCATTAGAACTCTTAAAATAAAATATAAAATAGTGGTTTAAATGAGATTTCAACTTGGGTTTAATTTACTTCATCACATTATCTCTGATGTGTCCCACAACTGTTTAAATAATATCATGTAAAAGTTTAATCAGAAATATGAAAATTAGTTTAGGAAAAAATCAATCTTCTTAATGACTATGCAATAAGCCAATAGACTTTAAAATGTTACTGCATGGTAACTGGCTTGGTATAATTGTCCAAGCTCTGTGGGGTTCAATAAGAGTGCTATGAAGTGGAATGAAAAGATATAGGAAAACAGAGTTTTTCAATTGATTTTAATAACCTTTAAAATTAGAAATAGATATTCTCTGACAAATAGCTTAACCTCAATTTTCAGTTGCAGTTTTATTGCACTGTAGCTTTTCAAGCAAGTTATGGTATTAAAGAAAAGTGGATTTTGTATATACAGCTTTATCTCTTGTTAATTATACATAACCAATTTTCTAATTAAAAATCATATCCTATTATGATAAGCATACTGAAAAATACTAAGGATGATTAAGATTCTTTAAATTTCAATTGGATTTGGAAACTTTATTTTCAGTATCTTAAAATTATTTACAACAATGCAGCATCATAATGCTGAGTTGTTTCCTCACCTATGTGAGAAGTGTGTATGTTTTATTATTAAAACAGTTTAGTTTAAATTTGTACCTACACAGTATGAAGTAGTGATTTGTATCTAATTAGAAATAGTTGCATTAACTAGATGGGTAATTATATCATTATATAATTATATAGATATAATTCTATTATTCATTTTGAATTATCATTTACCGTATATACTGGAGTATAAGCTGAGTTTTTTTAGCACAAAATTTGTGCCAAAAAACCCGAACTTGGCACAAATTTTGTGCCGAAAAACCCGAACTCGGCACAAATTCTGTGCCGAATAAACTCGGCTTATACTCGAGTATATACAGTATTACAATTAATTGCTCTTGCAAAGTGGATCTTCTGATAATTAAATAATGGTAACTTCATGCTAAGTAAAAGTGATTATCTACCCATGCAAATTTATTTCTATACTAAATACTGTTAGTTGCCTACTCAATGTTTATTTTTCTTGTCTTTTTACTAACAAAACCTCATTTGTTTTTGGTTGCAATGTTTCCAACTACATAACACTACTTTAGAGTTGTTCGTGGCTTACAAACATAAGATGGAAGTAGGTTTCTTAGAACACTTTTGCTATCCTAGTGGAGGAACTACCTTGTCCTCCTTTTTTCTTCCTCCCCCAAACATGCATGTGAGCCTGAATGTGATCAATTATATTGTGGGTTATGGGTCAGCAAGGATGAGAATAGCAAACAAATGTTTAGATAGCAGAGTGGAAGGGGGGAGCCCAGGCCACTGGTTATATCATGGAACTACAGTGTCATATTCCAACTATCAGTCCCTGGAATTGTTGCTATGTCATTTTAATCCCTATTCACTAAACTGCAGTTATTAGGTTGTCTGCTATCACCATGTGAATGCAATTTTAACTTTGCCCCTTTAATATTATATATATAATACATATATATGTATGTGTGTATATATGTGTATATATGTATCATCATTTATATGTACATATATGTATATTAATATTATATATTAATTTTATGTTAACATAATAAAATTTATTTTAAATTTATTTATAATAAAATATAATGTTAATGTTAACATAATAAAATTAATATATAATATTAATATACAATTCATATTATATATATAATCTCCAGGCCTTTCACACTTCCCAAAATCTGTGCATTTGAAATGCCTCTTCTTGGAAACGCAGAATCCTGGGAATGGTGTTGTCAAGTCTTCTTACTATTACTAAAAATGCTGATTATGGTTTAGCGTGTCTTTGGCAGGACCTAGGATTCTGGATTTCTTTTTTTTTATTATTGTTTCAGGTTCATTGAGGGTACAAAGAATTAGGTTACACTGTTTCCATTTGTTAGGTAAAGTTCCTCTTATAATTGTGTTCCATGACAAGAGGGGAGCCATGCACTGTAACCTCTCCTCCCCCCTCTCTCCTTGACTCTCCCTGCTCCCTCATTCCCCTGCCCCCACTTTGAATTGATTTGAGATTTTTGTAGATTTTAGTTAGCAACCTTTTGTCAGAATCGTAACATGAAAATATCTTTTCCGATTCTGAAGTTTATCTATTTGTTTTAATTGTTGTGTCCTTAGCTGTGCAGAAGCTTTTCCGTTTAATTAAATGTCATTTGTTTATTATTGTTGTTGCAATTGCTACTGAAATCATCTTCCTAAAATATTTCCCCAGGGTGACATGCTCAAGAGATTTTCATACATTTTCTACTAGAATTTTTATTGTTTCATGTCTTAGATTTAAAACTTCTAAGTGGTGAAAGGTGTGGGTCCAGTTTCAGTCTTTTACATGTTGTTATCCACTTCTCCCCGCACCCTTGTTGAATAGGGATTTTTTTCCCCAATGTGTGCTTTTTGTTGGATTATCAAAGATCCGATGCCTATACAAGATTAGTTTCATAGTTTCATTTTCTATTGAGTTCCATATGTCTATATCTCTATTTTTATGCCAATACTATGCTGTTTTGATCACTGAGGACTTATAACCTGAAGTCTGATAAATGATGTCTTTGGCTTTGTTTTTATTACTAACAATAGCCTTGGCTATACAAGTTTTTTTTCTGGTTCCATGCAAAACAAAGAACTATTTTTTCCATTTCTTCAAAGTATGCTGTTGGTATTTTAATAGAGATTGCTTTGAATCTCTATTCACACCAAGGTTGCTTTGTGTAGTGTTAACATTTTAACAATGTTGGTTCTTCCCAACCAGGAGCATGGTATGTTCTTTCATTTCTTAGTTCTACATAATTCACTTTGTAGAGGTCCTTTGCCTCATTTGTTAAGTACATTCTTAGTTACTTCTTTTCTTTCTTTCTTTCTTTCTTTCTTTCTTTCTTTCTTTCTTTCTTTCTTTCTTTCTTTCTTTCTTTTTTGAAGCTACTATGAAAGAAATTGTGTCCTTGATTTGTTTCTCAATTTGGCTATTACCAGGATACACAAAGGTTATTAATGTGTGGACATTGATTTTATACCCTGAGACATTACTTTATTTCTTGATCACTTCCAGGAGTATTGTGGTTGAATCTCTGGAGTTCTCCAAGTATAAGATCATATCATGAGCAAAGAGTGAGAGTTTGACCTCTCCTGCCTCCACTTGAATGCACTTAACCTCCTTCTCTTGCTTGATTGTACTGGTTAGAACTTCCAGCACTATGTTGAATAGTAGTGGTGATAGAGGACATCCTTTTCTGGTTTCAGTTCTAAGTGGAAAAGCTTTCAGTTTTACTCTATTTAGTATGATAATGTCTGAGAATTTGTAATAGATGGCTTCAATCAGTTTAAGAAATGTACTACCAATGATTATATTCTAAATGTTCATGTTAGAAAAGGATGCTGAATTTTGTCAAATGGTTTTTCTGCATCTATTGAGAGGTCATATAGTCTTTGTTGTTGCTTCTATTTATATAGAGAATTACATTTATGGATTTGCATATGTAAATCAACCATATATCTCTGGGATAAAGCCTTTTTGATCATGATATATAATTGTTTTAATGTGTAGCTGTAACCTATTTACTAAGATTTTATTATTTTTGCATCTATATGCATTAGTGAAATTGTTCTGTAGTTCTTTTTTAAGTTGAATCCTATTCTGATTTTGGGATTAGGGTGATGTTTTCTTCGTAAACATGTTGGGGACAATTCCTTCCTTCTCAATATTTTGGACTAGGTTCTCCAGTATAGGTAAAACCCCTTTATGAAAGGTTTGATAGAATTCTAGTGTGAAGCCATATAGTCCAGGGCTTTTTTTGTTTGAATTTTTTTTTATTATTTATTCCATTTCTGTGCTCAATATTGATCTGTTCAAGATATCCATTTCTTTCTGAGTAAGTCTAGGGAGATGTTGTGATTTCAGATATTGGTCCAATTGGTCCATTTCCTCCACATTGTCAAATTTCTTGGCATAGAGTTTCTTGCAGTCATTAGAGATAATCCCTATTGTATCACTATTATATCTTCTTTACTCTTTTTTCATTTCTGATTTAGGTTATTACAGATATTTTCTGTTTCTGGTTAATTTGGCCAAAGATTGATCAATTTTGGTTATTTTTTCAAAGAATCGACTCTTTGTTCCATGAATTTTCTGAATGATTCTCTTGTTTTCAATTTAATCTATTTCTGATTTAATTGTGGTTATTTTGTCTCTTCTGCTAGCTTTGACATTGGATTGCTCTTCTGTTTCCATTTTTAAAAGATGATTAAGTTGTTGATGTGCTCTATTTCTGGTTTTTTTTTTTTTAGAGACAGTGTCTCGCTTTGTCACCCATGGTAGAGTGCCATGGTAGCACAGCTCACAGCAACCCCCAGCTCTTGGGCTTAGGCGATTCTGTTGCCTCAGCCTCCCTAGTAGCTGGGACTACAGGCTCCCACCATAACACCCCACAATTTTTTTGTTGCAGTTTTGGCTGGGGCCAGGTTTGAACCCACCACCCTCAGTATATGGGGCTGGTGTCCTACTTACTGAGCCACAGGCACCACCCTATATTTCTGCTTTCTGAACGTAGGCATCTAAGGTGATGAATTTTCTTCTTAAGGCTGCTTTTGCCGTATCCCACAGACTTGGGTAGCTTGCAGCTTCATTGTTATTATGTATGAGGAATTTAATAATTTCCTCCTTTATCTCTTCCTTGAACCAACTATCATTCAGCATAAGGTTGTTTAATTTCCATGCCTTTGTGTGTCTTGAAAATTTATACTAAATTGAGTTCCATCTTTATTGTCTTATAGTGTGAATAGATATCAGGCATAATTTCAATTCTTTTAATTTTGTTTAGTTTTGATTTGTGTTCTGATTTGAATATGTTCTATTTTGGAGTATGTTTCTTGGTCTATTCCTTAACTTTGGGGTAGTGTATTCTGTATATGTCTATTAAGCCAAATTGTTCTAGGGTCACATTTATGTCCCTTGCTTCTTTATTTAGTTTCTGTTTAGAGGCTCTGTCCAGTTCAGCCAAAGGGATATTAAAGCCTTCAGGTATTATGGTGGTGTAGGATATCATATTGCTGAGATCAATTATGGTCTGTATCATAAATCTAGGAGCATTTATATGGGACGCATAAATATTTAAAATGGAAATGTCTTCTTGTTGTATTGTTTCCTTGATTAGAATGAAGTTACCATTTTTGTTTTTCTTAACTTTAGTTGCTTTAAATCCACCTGTATCTGAAAATAAGATTGTAACCCCTCCTTTATTCTGATTTCTATTTGTCTAAAATATTGTATTCCACCCTTTCACCCTGAGTCTTGTTTTATCCTTCAAGGTTAGGTGAGTTTCCAAAAGACAGCACATAGATGATGGGTGCTTTTTTATTCAATCAGTTAGCCTGTACCTCTTCAGCGGGGAACTCCAGCCATTTACATCAAGAGAATTGATAAACAATAGAGTTCTATTCATCTTATTTTGTGAAAGTCTGTTAATTTGTTTTATCTTTATACCATTGTGGAAGCTAGGTTTGTCTTTTAATTTTTTGGTATTTGCTTTGCTGATGGCCCATTGCATTGGTCAGTATGGAGAACAGGTATGAGTATTTCCTATAGAGCTGGTTTTGCAGCAAATTTCCTCCATGTTTTCATGTCAGTAAAAGATTTGATTTCTCCATCACATTTGAAGCTTAGTTTAGCAAGATACATGATTCTGGGCTGAAAATTGTTTAATTTAAGAAGGTTAAAAGTAGGTGTCCATGATATTCTGGCTTGAGAAATATTATCTGAAGTCTGCTGTCACTGTAATGGATCTGCCCTCTCTAGATCAGTTGGTCCTTATTCCTAGCTGCTTGCAGAATTTTCTCTTTTGTCTTGAATTTGGACAAGTTCATTACAATGTGTCTTAGAGAGGCTCTATCTATGTTGAACCAATTCAGAGTTTGATATCCCTCAAAAGGAGTGTTTTGGAATCTTTGGTGATGCTAGGAGAATTTTCATTTGTGACATCCTACAGTAGGGCTTCCATTCCTTTGGTTAATTCATATGTTTGAATGCTTTATGAAGTTCCATAATTCATTCTGTTTTTTCTTTCTTCTCTTTTGTCTCTTTAAATGCCTGGGTTAGCTCAAGAACCTTATCTTCTAGTTCCGAGTTTCTTTCTTTTCCATAGTCTAATATGTTATTGATACTTTCTACTGCATCTTAATGTTCCCTGATTGATTCCTTTAATTACGTAAGCTTCTATATATCCTTTCTAATTTCTTCATATCTTTCATTCATTATTTGGGTGAGATTTTTGGTTTCTTTTTTGTTATTTTTCACTTTCCTTTCAAATTCCTTCATTGTTTTGCTATCCATATTTTAAACTCTTTTTTTGTCATTTTCATATTTTCTTTATAGGTGTATGATCCCTTGGAGGGGTTGATTTGTGCTGGTTTTTCATGTTGCCAGAACTTTTTCTATTAGTACCTTCTCATGTATGTTTTCTTCTTGTTCACTTCCTTCCCCCACTTTTTCCTCTAATTTCCTCCTTTTCTTTAAATGAGCTCTTTTCTGTGCTTAGGTTTTGAAGTATCCTTTTGGCATTAGGGTCAAATGAAAGAGAAAAGAGTGAGAAGGGGTATAAGAAAGATAAAAAAAAAAAAAAAAAAGGGCAGGTCAAAGGAAAAAATTATAACAATCAAGAGAAGAAGGACAGAAAGAGAGAGATGGGAGTAAAAGTGGTGTTCAGCAGGGTGCTTCTGCCCACATCCACAATTCCAGGACTCTGCAGTCAATCTGAGTGGCTCCCTCAAGGGGAGAAGCTCCTTAGCAGCCTAAGTTAAAATAAGACCTCACCTCTGCCAAATACAGAAAAAAAATAAGTAGTATGTTGCAGTGGGGACCTACCAATACCATCCTTCCAAAGGCCAAAGCTAGAAGGACATCTCAGACCAGAAGCTTAAAGCCTTCCTGAGTCAGGCCAATGCTTTGTTACCCGCCTCAGAGGTAAGGATCTGTTCCACAAATAGATTACATAGTGAAATAGAATAAAATAGATCAGAAAAAAGGAAAAAAAAATATTAAAAATACATAAAATTTGCTCTGTGCCTGTGGCTCAAGTGGCTAAGGCTCCAGCCACATACACCTGAGCTGCAGGTTTGAATTCAGCCCAGACCCGCCAAACAAAGACTGTGCAACCAAAAAATAGCTGGGTGTTGTGGAGGGTGCCTGTAGTCCCAGCTACTTGGGAGGTGGAGGCAGGCGAATTGCTTGAGGCCGAAAGTTGGAGGTTGCTGTGAACTGTGATGCCATGGCACTCTACCCAGGGTGAAAGCTTTAGGCTCTGTCTCAAAAAAAAAAAAAAAAAAAAAAAAAAAAATTATTATATATATAGATAAAAAATATATATATATATAATCATTGAAAGCAAAATAATATAAGATGTAAAAAAGAGATATCTTAGCTGTTTTTTATATCTTCTTAGAGCACCCACTGATGTCTAGCAAACTGTTGAAATATGTATATTTTATTTTTTATATGTATGTGGGAAAGATGAGAGAAGTAGCAAAATTTCTACAAAAAAGATAGAAAAGAGGAGAGAAATAGAAAAGAAACAAAGAATAAAGTGAGTAGAAAACCCACGGCAAAGTGGAGCACTTGCTATTGAAGAAAGTAAAAATGAAAAAATAAAATACAACAAAATAAAACAAAATCAAGGAAAAATTGAAAAAATAAAAGTATACATATTAAAATAGTTTTCAGGACATCAGTGGGTGCTCCAAGAAGATAGGAAAAAAGAGGAAAAAGATATAAAATGCAATTATTGCCTGGACATCAGGTGGTACTCTTGGGTTAGGAGATGCAAAGCACGCCTGCTGATACTGCTGCATAGAATGGAGGCTGGAAGGCACTAATTGCCGAGGAGACCTGTTCCCATCTTTCTGATTTATTTGCCCTCAATCAGAGCTTGGTTGCTTTGCTAGTATTCAATCTCTGTGGGATTGGGAGCCTGAAGCTCTTGCTATACTACTTAGGAGACACACCTCAACCTTCCAAATAGTGCCTGCCCTAGAGTGATGTTTCTAGGCAGGGCCCCAGCCAGAGGTGGCTGGAGTCCTCTCTCCCTGCTTTCAACATGAATGGCTGTTAAGGGGATATCTTTAGTCCATGATCTTACTCATGACTTTCAGTTTTACAGTATATACTGCATATTGAAGGATAGCGTGTCAACTCTCCACTATTTAAGGTATCATTCTCAGGCCAAAGCTGGGCACTTAAGAGGTCATTTCAAAATTTTATCAGCCTTACAGCTGTTAAGTTATAAGATATATAGTAGGGACCAGTGGAGTCCATGGTCTCATGCCATTTCTCGTACTTCTTATGCCATAAAATGAGTTTTTAGTATCAGTCACAGCTTAACCCTATGTAAAATGGTTCTTGAAAATTCTCAGTTATTTTTTTTTCCCCAAGAATGCAGTTTTTTGCATACACATGAGAGATCTGTGGGAGATCAGAATATACCATCGCATAAAATGAAGGATTGTTGAGCTGAAGACAACAGAGAAGCAGATGCCGAAAATCTTCCCTCACACTGTTTGGCTAAACACAGAACATAGATTTATAGAGACAAATGTATCCAGCAACCCCACTTCTCCCATGGAGAACATAGGTTTCCCACTGAAAACAGTTTTAGACCCTTACCTTCTGGAGAAGTTACCAGACAGATCTACATAAACAAGCTTTCCTAACCAGTTTTTATCTGCCTTTTGTTTTTGTTTTGTTTTGTTTTTGCCTTCTCACAAGTTGCTAAAGACTCAAAGTTCTTTTCCTTTGTCTTGTTGTTTGTCTAAAATTTACTATTCTTTGTTGAAGATGCTATAGAAGCTGGAATGTAAAGCCATTTCTTTGAATTCTACTCATTCTCTGAATGCCTCCCTTTGTATATATAAAATACACATGTTAATACAATTTTATTTTTCTCTTACTAATCTGTCTTTTGATAAAGGAGTCTGTTTTAACTAAGAATTTATAGGAGCTAAAGAAAAAATATAAAAAAAAAAAAAAAAGAAAAAATATTTTGTCTGTTTAGGGACAGACAGGGAATTACCTTGGTGTTGTAGGGTTCTTCATTATTGGCACCAAGGATCTCTTCCAATTGGGAATGAAAATGGTTTGGGTCTAAAAACTAGAGCATGTATTAATGATTTCTGCATTGTAGAAGCTGACTTCAACCTTCTAGTTATCTGCTCTTGGTATTTTTGGGTCATATAAATCAAGAATTACTCTTACTGATTACTTTTCAATCTTGCTTCTAGGGCCACTTTATTTAATATAGTAGTCCTACTTTTAATTGTCAGCTGTGCTTTTTGGGGGGCAGAAATGTTCTTTGAAATACCAGAGAATCAATGTCTGCCTTCCAGTTTCTTAAAAAAATCTCTTATTCCTCAAATAATGATGGGTGGGAGTTTGTAGATAAATGCCACTGCTCCCTCAGATTTTAGGGAACTATGTTTGAGGCGTGAGTCCAACACTGTGCCCGAGACAAGGCTCCAGCTGACAATAGTGGTAAATTTCTTATTTGATTTCTTTCCTTCTGTGGCTTGTTTTTCTACTATCCTGTAAGTCCTAATCTAAGGTTAACTTCCAATAAAACTGTTTCAGAATCTATTTAGGATGGGAAAATTGCAATTAAGCAGTTGATGCCAAAAGTAAATCCTTGATATGAGATAATGGAATTGGATTACTCACCACCTAAATGCCAACAGAGTCCCATTGTTGGTGGTAAATAAAAGTTGATAATCCCTGAGATTCTGTGACATCTCTAAAATCTTCATTTGTTGAAAATGGGGATGGCTTACAGGTGGAAAGTGATGCATAGGCTCTTATAACATCATGGACACTTGAGAGATACAGGATATAATATAAGGATTATGTAATTCGTTGGTCAGTATTAATTGCCATTAAGGTATAGAAAGAAGAAAATAACTGCCCACCCCCCCCACCCCCCCAAAAAAGAAAAGAAAATAACTGCCATTGGCATCCATTCTGAAATCAGTGTACAGTGGAGAATCCGGAAGGTATTTAAAGAGAAGTTTTTCTCCTACAGGTTCAGTGTGCTATTTTCTTTCCATTTTAGTACTGGAAAAGCTCTGAAAAATACTGGTAAATACCACATTAAAATGTTAAAGTTGTGTTGATACATTTGTACAAGCCAATAGCATTTGGAAGTAAAGATCGCATATCAATAATTATGGCTTGGATATCAATTTTTAATATACAAAATAACAGTTTTCTTAAATATAGACTCAATTTTGTACAAATAAAAATATTTGTAGATTTTTGTAGATTCTCTTTGCAATGGTCCACTCCAACATAACTCAGAAACTAAGAACAAAGTTCAGTTTCCTCTGATTGGTAATTAGCATTTGGTATGCATAAATTGCCAGAGTTTGAATTACATACCCTCTAAGGAATATTTCTAAGTCACAGAGAGAACATCAGTCTTGCAAAATGACATGTAATTTGGTCTCAGAGGCTCGTTATGACAAAAAGCCCTTAACAATTTATCCTGGGCAACTGACTGAGAGTTCTTTTTTCAAACTTTAGAACAGCAATTGAAATGTTAGCGTTGTTAACAGCAAATGTTAGCATTGGAATCACTTATACGCTTTCTTGTAAAAATTTTTAGTTTTTATGAGTTTCAATAGTGCGTTTTCTAAAACAGAATATAATTCCTTTATCAGCAAAAAACTGCTATATTATAGCTGTTAATTTTCTTTTTTAAAATTCTGTGTTAGTACACAGTATAAATAAAGCTAAACACTCTGTTGATTCCTTCATGAATCCACCAAATACTTTCTCATCACCTCCTGTCCACAAGGCACGATGATTGGAGCTAAGAGTTTTTATATAGCATGGCAACTGAGATAGTGAAAATAGGCACGCAGCTCTGGGAAAATAGATATGTCAGCTTCCTGGAGAAGCAAGGAGATTACCATGGAGAAAATAAAACCTGACACTGACCTAAAAGAGTTAATAGAAATTCGTCTGTGGTTTTTCAGACCCTGAAAGTAGTTTAGCCTGGAAGCATAGGGTGAATGAGATATAAAACAGGAGAGGAATGAAGACACTTTAGCTACTAGGACATGATATGGAAAATGACGTACTATGGAAGGGAGGCTGGGATATTGGATAGTTTTCATTATTTTCTTGTTCTTGCTGAGGCTCTGTATCATCTTTGATAGTCCTCTGGGCCTCTTGTCAGTTTCTGGGGCCTACCATAAGGTGTTTCCTTTTCCTTATGATTAGATGGTTAAACCTAGGTGAAATGGCATATGCAAATTCCTGACTTTGATCATTGTAAAGATTCCACAATAGCTGATGGAGGAAATGCTTTTCTAAGTCTCTGAGTCTGTTTGCAGGTCACTTGTGACAAGACCCAGATTGTCTTCTACCCATGCCATGTATTTAGTATTTATTTTCTCATATGAAACAATGTATTTGAGAGTAATTCTGTGTCACATAATTACTAATACATGCATAGTGGAGAGAACATTTTCTTTTTTTGATACAGAGTCTCACTATGTCACCCTGGGTAGAGTACCGTGGTGTCATAGCTCACAGCAACCTCAAACTCTTGGGCTTAAGCAATTCTCTTGCCTCAGCCTCCCAAGTAGCTGGGACTACAGATGCCCACTACGACACCTGGCTATTTTTTGTTGCAGTTGTCATTGTTTAGCAGGCCCAGGCCAGGTTTGAACCCACCAGCCCCCATGTATGTGGCCAGCACCCTAATCACTGAGCTACAAGTGCTGAGGCTTGGAGAGAACATTTAATCTCAAAATTGACCATCAAATTCTTATTGTGAAGGAACTGCTACTGCTGAGGAAAAGACCATATTAAGTTATTTAGGGTGGAAAGTATTATTCTGCGAAGTCAAGGCAATAAAAGAGAAAGCTTAGCTACTGTACAAGACAGGACAAAAAAAAGAGCATGCTTTTACCCCCTAATCTTGCAAGGAAAAGAAAAGAGGGAAAAGCTAGAGAAAGAAATGATAAGAAAGTTATAGGCCAAATTCGATTAGGAGTAAATGGTGAATTAGAAATGCTTAGTGGTATGGCTGGCTCTAGAAATGTTCCAGAACATACATGTCTAATTGAAGCTTATAATTTTCTATGCACAAAGTAATCATTTAGCAAAATTTCTGCTTCTTGAAACTCTTTTATTACTGACTTAATTGGAGAGAGAGAAATAAAGTACAGCACCTGGGTTAAGGTTATGCACATATGAAGGAATGACCAGAAAACAATAGAATCAACTACTTTACCCTTCACCTAGAATTTGCAGAGGGGATTTAATATTGGTTTGAATCAATTTTATATTTATCTCAACTGAGAGATACTAACTGGTGTAATGTTTATACAAATTTACAATGATCAGTTTGAAATTAAGTTTTACTATGTATATTATGCATTCCCAAAGTCAAAAATTATTTCACACTAGTTCTCACAGAATACTAAAATTTAATATGTTCTTTAATACAGATGCTTCTTGACTTACAATAGGTTACATCTTAATAAATCTATCATAAGCTGAAAATATTATAAGTTAAGAATGCATTTAATACACCTAACCTCAACATCACAGCTTAGCTTAGGCTACCTTAAAGATGCTCAAAAGACTTACATTATCCTACAGTTGACAAAACCATGTAATACAAAGCCTATTTTATAATAAAATGTTGACTGTTTCATGCAATTTATTGAATACTACTTTGAAAATGGAAAAAGAATGGTTGTATGGTCACTTGAAGTATGGTTTCTATTGAATGCATATTGCATTCAAATTACCATAAAGTCAAAAAATCTTAAGTAGAACCATTGTAAGTAGGGGATTGTTTATACTGTGAATTAAATTCATTTTTGTTTATATAAAAGATGAATAAATGTTACATGTGTATAGGTTGTTAACAAAGAATTTTGGTTGTGATCTCAATTTAGTGCATATTTATATATCTAGGCATCAGCTAGTGTTAGATTTAGCATGTGTTACCCACTCCCAAGCATTTGTGTACTTTTTTCCTTACAAAATTTCAGGTTACTTTGATAACTTTCTGTGAGTTTCTACAGCAAAATAATATCATAGTAAAAATAATATTATAGGACAGGGGTGGCAAACAAGTTCGACTACGCGCTCGGAGATCGCTTCTCAGAGGTCCCTCCTCAGAAGCAGCATAACAAAATCCAAACTTGGCAAAGAGCCACAGTATACAAAATAATGATAAGAGGCAAAGAGCCGAAATTCATTTTGGCCAGGAGCCGCATGCAGCTCTAGTGGCGTGTTCGCCACCCCTGCCCTAGAAGACCTTGGATACCCTCGGTCTGAGGCGCTGAGGAGAGGAGAACACAGAAGGCGAGGAGGGAGGTGGACTCAGTGGTCCTGCTCACCTCTCTACCTCCTGGAAGAAACGAGGGCCCTGCTCTCTCCACAGGTCTGTCTCCAGCTCACTGTGGCCTTCCTCAGGCTGGCCGCTGGGGCCTCAGGCATGCTCCCTGGTTGTGCAGGGCTTGTAAGGTTGGGGCACACCCAACTGACGGACCCTTGCTCCTTGAGGTGGGGCCTGAATCTACAAGTGTGTGTGGGAGGATGATGACAGAGCCTGAAGAGGGGTCCCAAAGCCTTAGTCCTCATGAGATGGAGGGTTCCACTGCCCACTGTGGCAGGACACCCTCACATTCTGGCCATGAGGCAACCATAGCGTGGTTACTGATGGGGAGGGGGCCCAGGGGCCCAGGGCAGATGATTCACTGGCAAGAGATATAGAAGCCCTTCTCCAGATGGTGCCACATGGCCACAGAACCCTGCCCCCTGCTTCAGGTGCTCAAGCCCAAGCATAGGCACTCCTCTGGCCAAGGAGAGTTGTGATCAAGCCTGCCCAGAAACTTGCTTGAAAGTCCATGAAGCAGGACTTGGAGACATTCCCTGGGCTTCCTGGCTGTAGGGGCAGGAGCCTACTCTGAGCTGGTTCTTCGGGCTGGGTGTTCCCCCAGGGCCACCATCAGCTGGCCCATGGAACAGGGGCCTGAGGAGGCTGGCCTCTCTGGTCTGGCATTTCCCACTGTTTTCCTAAGGAAACCGCTTGCACAGGCTGGCAGTCCAATGGCTCCCCCTGCTGATCATATGCTAGACTGCATGGATTTGCAAAAGAAACCAATCTGTTTTTTCTCACTTGGAAGAGAGAAGGGACAGTTTTTAAAAAAGCAGTGTATTCATTAACTATTGAGAATTTAAAAACAATAAAAATTTATTGGCTTGGTGCCCGTAGCACAGTGGTTATGGCGCCGACCACATACACTGAGGCTTGCAGGTTCGAACCCGACCTGGGCCAGCTAAACAACGACAACTGCAACAAAAAATAGCCAGGCATTGTGGCGGGCACCTGTAGTCCCAGCTACTTGGGAGGCTGAGGCAAGAGAATCACTTGAGCCCAAGAGGTTGCTGTGAACTGTGAGCCAACTTGGAGGTTGCTATGAACTGTGATGTCACAGCACTCTACCGAGGGCAACATAGTGAGACTCTGTCTCAAAAAAAAAAAAAAAGAATTTATTATCATGCACAGTTTATATGGGTTAGGAGTTGGGTATGTGCTGTGGCCTGAATGTTTTTGTTCTCCCGAAATTCCTTTGTTGAAAGGAATAATCTCCAAGGTGAAGGGTGTTAGGAGTTGGGGCCTTCGAGAGGTGACTTCACTTACGCTGTATGGGATCGGTGCCCTTACACACAGCTGAAAAGACCAGATTTCTTCCCTTCTACCATGTGAAGACACAGCAAGAAGGTGCTATCTGGAAGGAAGGAGGCCCTCGCCGTACCCCAAATCTGATTGTGCCTTGACCGTGTATTTCCCAGCCTCCAGAAAGGTGAGAAACAGATGTTTGTTGTTTATAAGTCACCAGTTTATAGTATTTTGTTATAGAAACCCCAATGGACTCAGAAAGTGCGGCTGGCCAGTTCAGGCTCTGGGTTGCCCCCACATGCTGGCCAGGGCCGCAGCCACCCCGGAGGCTGTATAGTAAACACCTACCAGACGCCAAGTGGCGTGCAAACAATAACAGCAATCATAACTACATTCACCAATCGTGCCATGTGTGTCCAGGTGCAAAGTTATTTGTCTGAGTTACTTCCTTTTTCTTCGCAACAACCCTACAAGCTTGGTCTAATTACCTCCTCAGTGAAGAGGGTAGGAAATTCGGGGTTTAGAGAGTCTGGGTACTGAGGTGACACAGCCAGTAAGAGGTTGAGTCAGCACATAAGCTCTTAATGCTGTGCTCTGTGTTCACACTGCCTGACTGCTCCCACCCCCAGCTGTCAGAGCTAACTAAGGAGCCGTGTACAGAGGAGGAAACTAAAGCTCAGGGAGGCCAAACACCATGGTCACGGTTACAGGATCAGAAAATGGCAGAGCCAGAGCCTGACTGCAGAGCCCATGCTCTGTCCACCCCACCATATTGCTGCAGAACAGAGGAGAGAGACCCAGAAGAGAACATGGAAGCAGCAGGGAGCCAGCCCATACAGTGCCCTTGTGCGTATTAGAAGCCCCCCTCCCTTTCTGGTGATTCCACAGGAGTGCAGCTTGGGAAGCTCAGGACCTGTCTCCTCCTTGGCCAGGCCCTGCAGGTGGAGTAAAGTTTGTAGGCAACAGCCCTGGGGCAGATAGGTAACAGGTAGACAAATGTGAGAGAAGTGGTCGTAGGCATAAAAGGATGCTTGCAGGAAAAGGAAAAATAGAGGAGAAAAAGAACAGGGAAAAAGGAGAAGAGAAAAAGAAAAGTTGTGAGATGAGGAAAGAGGGGAAAAGAAAGGACAAAAGAAAAAACAGATCTGGTGCATGGGGTCTGGTAAGACCTCCCCAGGGCATGGTTGGGACCTTCTCCACGTGTGACAAGGATACCACCAGGCTGGTAAGCCAGAGCCCCAGTGGGCGGTTTGAGGTCTCCGCTGATTCCAGCTCACACGCCCCTCCAGTTCCCTTCTCCATCTAGGTCACTGGTCAGGGGAATGGAGACAAGAAAAGGTACCCCAGCATGTATCTGGCCAGAAGAAACCATAGTTTTAGGTAAAATGAGGGGGGCAGCAGAGTAGGCAGCCTCCTGGATAACACAGGGAAACCCGAGGGATAACTGCTAGTGTATCAGAGAACAGATAACCAAGTAGAAGACAAGAGTGGAAAACACAGCTAGTGGCTTTACCACTGTGGTTCTCTTTGCAGTCTGGTTCCCAGATGGAATTGATGTATTGGCAGGGTGAGCTTTGATAATTAGCAGCCATTTGAATTAATGCTTGTTTGCCCTTATGTTTAAATTTGTCAATCAAGTCTTACTTTTCCCGTGATGATACACAGTGAGAAACCATCTGGAGGACCTGATAATTTGAAGTCAGTATAAAGAGGTCTGCACCTTGGAGGCAGAAAGACCTGAGTTTGAGTCCTTGTTTTGTTGGTAGCTGGTGAAGAGGAGCCCCCACCCAAATCCCCGTGGCCTCCAGTCCTTCCCAGTCCAGCCTTATTGTGCAGCGGCTCCTGAAAGGTGACCAGCCTCCAGGGGTCAGGCTCTAGCAGGAGGGTGCTGCAGAAAAAATTGTTATCCTGCCTTCAGTCCTTCCCTTCTTGCTGTTGCCAACTGGCTTTCTAAAAAATATGTTTATCGTTTCACTCCTGGACTTATAACCATTCAGTAGCTTCCATCTCCAAACAGCATAAAACTCGAATTCCTGAGCACGGCAGTTCACGTCTTTCCCTGTACTATTTGCTTAGTTTCATCTTCCACCAGCTCCTGTGAATCCCATCACCTCTGGGCTTTTTCTTATGCTGTCACTTCTTAGTGAATACATTTATCCTTCTCTCTCCATTTCAACCTTCATCCTGATCATCTATCTATCCATCCATCTCTAACTGTCCACTCAACCAAACATCTATAAAACTCAGCCTGCATATATTGAAACTCTACTTCAATGCTTCCTAAGCTTGTCTGCACATTGGAATCAACAGGGGAAATTTGAAAACTACTGATGCCCCATCTCCCCTTTAAAGATTGTGACTTAATTGGTCTGGAGTGGCCTGGGGATTGGAATAGAAGATCCCCAGGTGATTCTAATGTGCAGACGAGTTTTGTAACCACTGCTCCATTCTGTACCAGATTTTGTAGTAGCTCTTGAGGACTTAGAGATAAAAGTTGGTTGAGACCAGAAATCTCATCTAGAAGGAGAAAGAGACCAGTAAATAATTATACACCAGAGTATGCAAGTGTGATGAAAAGAGATAAGACAGGATATTCTTGGGAAGGGACAGGAGGTATACATGACCCACACCAGTGGGGATGAGAGGTGGGTGTTTGGAGGAGCTAAGACTTTGGAACAAGAAGGCAAAGAAGCAGGTAGACAGCCCAGCCCGATGAAAAACTGAATGCAGGCAGGAAAGCTGGAGAGAGCATGTCACTCAGGGATGGGTGAGGACTGTGTGTGACTGAAGCTTTTTGGGAATGAGCCTGTGGAGGCAGATGGGGTCTTGTAGGGAGCAGGAAGCAGATGAAGGAAGTGTTAAGACTGCTACAGGGTCGCACTTTGCAGCTGTGTGTAGAGAAGGTAAGGTGGTTGGTGAACTGGGAGGGAGATATATTAGAAACTGGTAAGAAGGCCATCTCTTCCCTAGGGAAGTCTCCCCAGCATGTTCTCCCTTGCATACTCCTGCCCATCAGAGAGCTCCCAACCATCCTTTTCATCTGGCCCGTGAGAAGAAATGCTCATACTTCATGCCATATGGTGAGGTCGAAAAAGCACCAGCTTCGGCATCAGACCAACTTGACTCAAGACCAATTCCACTCCTTACAAACAGTCTGATATTGAATGAGTCAGCCATATTCTCTGACCTTGGTTTTCTCCGCTATAAAAAAGAGAGGATGCCAAACCCACACAATTATTTTGAGGATTAGATAAAAATGTGCGTTGATGGTTCTCAAAGCATGATCCCTGGACCAGCACCATCAGCATCTCAGACCCTACTCTGGACCCGCTGAATGGAAAACTCTGGGAGTGAAGCTGGCAATGTAAAAGTTTGAGAAACATGTGTGTATGTAAATTTGACTTATCCTCATGCTTGCTTTTCTAGAAGCTTACTCTACTCTTATAAAAAAAGTAGAAAGACTCGCACCTTCTGCTCCAGTCCTGCCTTTTGTTTCCCTTCCCCAGTCTTGTCGCTGCAGATGTAGGGCTTCGGTGGTCAAGCTGTGACACTAGGCATCTAAAAGGGAGGTCTGAGGCTGGGTGCAGAGGCTCACACCTGTAATCCTAGCACTCTGGGAGGCCGAGGCGGAGGGATTGCCTGAGCTCACAGGTTCAAGACCAGCCTGAGCAAGAGCAAAACCCTGTCTCTAAAAATAGCAGGGCGTTGTGGCCAGCACCTGTAGTCCCAGTTACTGGGGAGGCTGAGGCAAGAGAATCTCTTGAGCCCAAGAGTTTGAAAGTGCTGTGAGCTATGACGACACAGCACTCTACCAGGGAAACAAAGTGAAATTCTGCCTCAAAAATATATAAATAAATTAAGTAAAAAAATAAAAGGAGTTCTGTATCACCTACATGTGTGCACACACAGGCTTGACCTTTAAGTAAAGCTGTGTGACTTTGCCCTCACGACTGTAAATGGGCGTCATAATATTTGTGGGCCATTCACTAGTCTAAGTACTTTATAGCTGTTAACTCATCTTACCCTCATGATAATCCTATAACAGACCTGTTTTAGAGAAGAGGAACCCGAGGCACAGAAAAGTTAAGAAACTTGCCCAAAGGCATAGTTATCAAGTGTTCAGCTGAGTTTCAGGCACCCTGGCTGCAGAGTTCATGTTCTTCACCAGTGTGCCTCATAAAATTGTCTGGAACATGGTAACCGGTCTGTAAGATAGTTCAATACTCTGTCGTGCTTTTTGCTGTGGGGAAACAGCTTACCCTGAAGTCCTCTCTGCTCCTTACAAAAACTCAGCAT
Source organism: Loris lydekkerianus (assembly GCA_963574355.1). Lineage (NCBI taxonomy): Eukaryota > Metazoa > Chordata > Mammalia > Primates > Lorisidae > Loris > Loris lydekkerianus. The sequence goes on from CAUYPK010010377.1 coordinate 66,447, forward strand.
AGTCACTTCACCCCTCCTGGCCTGTTTTCAAATATTTGAAAGGACAGGTGAGACTGGATGGGGGATGAAAACCGGAGCCCTTGTGGCTCAGAGAATCACCTGTGTCTGGCCAGATTTGCAGTTTCTTAGACCATCTTTATGTGCTACATTCTCAACCCCCACTCACTCAGTAATCACTGTGTCTGGCTGTTGCACCGTCGGCTCGCTTCCGCCCCGTCCAGTACTCAGAGGCATGAGTTTGAAATAACCAATCAGATAAAATCTAATGAATGTACTATTCTTTCAATTTCCCCTTTCTTCCTCTCTGCCATACAGCTTAACGCTTTACCTGGAAAGTTCCTTGTGCAAAGGCAGCTCTGGGTCTAGACTCCTTTTCTCTCACTGCTATGAAGTCCTCTACTTGGTTTAGCTGTCGGAGGTCAGTCCGAGTTCCTACTGCATATGCCCTGAATCAATGATTTATGTTTGCTTCTGGACGGGAGAGAGATGAAGCTTGTTTTAGAACAAATGATTAATCCAATTTTAGAATCTCTTGCACATAGAATAGATGCACTTTTATTTAATCTGAAATAATTCCTTTATTCTAATTTAGAAATCAATCAGTGGCTAAAAGGAAGACCTTTTATTCTGCTTCACAATCGTATGCAGCCTTACCTTTCATTTCCTGCAGCAGGCAGGCATTCAGTACTTTTATTGGAGGTTTTGCAAACACCTTTCATGTGTCTGCTGGGACACAGGCATCAAGTGTTGCTATAAGTCTACTGCCTGGCACAGGTAACAAGCACCCAAATACCACTGACTGGATAAATGAATGCAGAAATACTTTGTGCAGCTGGAGCCTAGCTACCAGTTAAAGTAACTTGTTGAACCTCATTCATGGTTATAGGAATATATTCCATTTTTAGGATGCCAAAGGTTTTACAGTGTTCATTTTTTCTAGTCTAGAGATTATTTTCCCTATTTTAAAGCTGAGGAAACGAGGCTTCAAGAGTCTAACTTCAAAGTCATACTCTGACGCTCAATCCTTTGTGACCCCAGGCTACCATTATCAAAATGAAAGCCAATATTAAAAAATAGTTTTTGATAACAAATATGTTTTGAAGTTGTGTAAGCTAAATCTTTGGATACTAAAATAGGGCAGAAAAAAATTTTATCACAAAGTGGGATACATTTGTACAGCAATTGATAGTTTTTAAAACATTTTTCGCCGTGTTTTATTTGACTCCCATGACTCCTGCCATTTGTGTGAAATAGTCATTCATGGTGGCATCTGTTCTCTATGGTTAGGGACTAACAAACAGCAACAAGAACAGGCTGTCCCAAGGTTGCACTTTTCCAAGACAGGTCAGCTTGGCAGATTAAGAATGGAATTTCTTGCATATTCATGCCATCTACTGGTACTTTTCTGATAGCTTAGTTTCCAGCTGATTTTATATTATTAAAACATTTTTTCTTCAATGTAAATTTCATCATTTGTATACTCTGACCAGGTCCTAAAATGCTCTCTCCTTATCTTTGAAACTCACTTTCTGTTGTTCTAAAGAGCCTACTATAACACAGGCCCTTAAGACTCACTTAGGAAGGAAACTAAATACTTTTTATTCCTTTTTGGCACGTTGGCAGATTTCAGAAGTGCTTCTGAGCTCCTTCCAATTGACTTGGCACATAAGTGAAGGGAGATGGCATACCTTGGGACAGAGAACACGCATGGAATTTTCATGACTTCACAGTAATGTCTCTGCTTTGCCTGGGATTTTGTAGGAAGGATATGGGTAGAGGGAGTTAGCTGAGAAAGTGGTGGCCAGATGCTGACGGCTCACTCTATGGAGAGGAGTGTGAAATTCTCAGGAATAGCTAAAGCTAACCTACTGACTCAGGGGCACACCAGTGGAATTTCTCAAACTGAGCAAGTCCCTGAAAACCTTGCTGGTTGGTCCTCAGGGACACAAACACTACCTTTTGCAAAGATGAGCTTACAGATTTGCTCTGGATACTGTTTTCTGTTTTTTGGGGTTTTTTTGCAGTTTTTGGCCAGGGCTGGGCTTGAACCTGCCACCTCCGGCATATGGGGCCGGCACCCTACTCCTTTGAGCCACAGGCATCGTCCTGTTTGTTTTTTTAATTTTCAAATTACTAGATGGAATTTGTCTTTGTATTTTGCTTTAAATCTAAGGACAAGACATAGCTTGTTCATCTTTAGGAAAACTCAGAAGACTAGATGACTTGATATATAAACCATCTCTCTAAATTACCACCTTAGGATCCTTTAAAAACTGGACCATCATTATGGGCGTATATGAAATCCATTGAGACAAACACAGGATAAAGAAAACTGGGTTTGAAAAGTAAGTAGATAGCTATTATCAGTGGAAATTCTTCCAGATTCTTCTAAAAAGTTACCTTGGAGGAAAAAATGGTGGCTTTTTATTTACCATTGAGGTTGTCTTCAATAAACTTCTTTTTTTATTAAATCATAGCTGTGTACATTAAAGCAATCATGGGGTACAATTTGCTGGTTTCAAACTGGTTAACATAGCCTTCATGGCATTTTCTTAGTTATTGTGTTAAGACATTTATATTCTACACCTAATAAATTTCACATATACCCTTGTAAGATGCATCGTAGGTGTGGTCCCACCAATTACCCTCCCTCCATCCATCCTGCCCCTTCCTCTCCCTCTCCCCTCCTTCTTGGGCCATAATTGGGTTATAGCTTTCATAAGAAAGCTATTAATTGGTTTCATAGTAGGGCTGAGTACATTGGATACGTTTTCTTCCATTCTTGAGATACTTTGCTATGAAGAAAATGTTCCAGCTCCATCTAACTCTAGTAAGATTAGCCCACATCACAAAATCCCAAAACCAGAGATGTTGGCGTGGATGTGGAGAAAGGGGAACACTTCTACACTGCTGGTGGGAATGCAAACTAATATGTTCCTTTTGGAAATGTTTGGAGAACACTTAGAGATCTAAAAATAGACCTGCCATTTGATCCTACAATTCCTCTACTAGGTATATATCAAGAAGACCAAAAATCACATTAACAAAGATACTTATACCAGAATGTTTATTGCAGCCCAATTCATAATTGCTAAGTCATGGAAGAAGCTCAATGAACCTTTTACCTTTCTTCTTTTTGCCCCACTGTCAGAGAAAAACAGGAGCTTTGAAGGTTTTTGAAAGCTATGTAAAAGGCCTCTTACAGCAGATGGTGAAAGATTCCTTATAGTAAAAGGTCAAGGTGATAAATTTCTTTTAAAATGGGGTCTCACTGTATCACCCAGGCTGGTCTCAAATTCCTGGCCTTATAGTAATTTTCCCACCTCAGCCTCCTAAGTGCCTGTTACTGTAAGTGTGAGACAGAACTTTTTTTTTTTTTTTTTTTTAACTTTTAAAAATTTTCTGGAAACGGATCTCAAACTCCTGGCAATTTTCCTGTATTAGCTTCATGAGTAGAAATTTTCCTGTATCAGCTTCATGAGTAGCTGAGACTACAGATGTGTACCACCACACCTGATTTTCAAAATCACATTTGATAAACTGCAGATTTCAAACCCTAATTTGCTAAAAAGGTTTGGCAGTACAAATCTAGGAAGAATTTTTAAAAATTTTTAAAACATTCAAGTCATTCTATAATTTAGAACAAAATTAGGTTAAATTGTGAAGAGTTTGAGATTACGGACAAGAGTATTCCATACGTTTGTATAATACTTATCAACAGGTTTTTATGGTCTATATTTCACAATATCAATCACTGAAGACAGGGCTTGTTTTTATAATTCATACTTAAGAGAACTAGGGTTTAGAGGTTAAGCATCTTCCCAAAGTCATATAGCCAGAGTCAGCATTGAAGGCAGGCCTTTAGATTTTATACCTGGTGATTTTTCTGGAAACTAGAAGCCTTTCCTGGAGACTCTTTAGAAGCCAGGTTACATGCTGTATTTATCTAAGATTCACCATTAATAAATGGTAAATTGCCATAGGTGGAAAGACAAATTAACCTTTTTTCCCTGTTTCTCCGTATTTCTCAGCTTATAAGCCTCTTGTGACAAGTATGTGCTTTTAGCCAAGTGGTAACATACCACAACTATCAATTCTGAATAAACCTTTGCATAGTAATTCTCACATTAGAATAAGACATGTTACTACTTTTGGAGGTTGATTAAAAAAAAAAAAAAAAAAATGGATTTCTTTTTGCTTCATCTCAGAGACCCGTTCAGAGCTTGGGGAAGGAACATGAATACAATTCACATGTTTAACCACTCTCCCAGGTGTTCATGTTATAGATGACTTGAACAAGTTAACTATATAAAGTGATGTCCAAGATCACAACCCTTAACAGTGCTTTGGAATGGATATTTTATCTTTTACTATAGAGGTTTCAATTTGGGAATGAAGCCAAATGTTTTAGAATTAACATCCAATTTAGGGATGAGTATCCACCCTAATGTCTATGCTTTGCTTTGTTTTATTCCTACAATAGCTATCAGTGCAAAGTGCCAGTCTAACATGAGTTTTTTAGTTTATTCTTGCTTTATTTCCAATTAACACTTTACCTAGAAGAGCACTTTTATATAGCTATTAGCAGAAAGTTAAAAAGATAAGCAATTCTTAATCATCAGAGAAATGCAAATCAAAACTACTCTGAGATACCACCTAACCCCAGTAAGATACTAAGATTTTTGTATTGAATTCTCTCCAATACATATCCTGAACTATTAAAATTATAAACACTACATTTAAATGTTGACTCATAAAAGATATTAATGACACAATACTAAGTAAAGATAATCATAATATATTATGATTGTAACTGTATTTCATAAGAACCTAAACTTGAAAATCTATTTTCTATGTCTGTTAAAATACTGAAAACTGATGTATAATAGTAGAACTGCCACAATGTACCTATCAAGAATTCACTTGCATAGAAACCAAGTTATTTAGAATAAACTGCTCCATCCTAAACAAATCTGTGTCTGGTTCCATATGTGCAGATGCTGTTGTAAAGCAGAAGCATGGTACTTAGAAAATCCTCTGTGAGGCCTTGGGAGCACCTGCTGAACTTTAGGAGCTTAGGGACAGTAGTGATGCTCCAGCCATGACACTCTCCACCCAGGTTTTCTGCTAGTACTCATTGGAATATGAATTAGATATCATCTGTGTTCCAAGAGGGAAATTGTCCTGGAGGAGTTGTATTCAGAAGGCATCACACAGCATTCAGCTCCATCAGTGCCTGTGGTGGCCCTAGAAGTGATGAGAATGGGGGGGGGGGGGGAGGGTATAGGTAGTCTCAGAAGATATCAACATTATGAGCCAGTACTGGAGAGGAAAAGAATAATAGAAGCCATATGGTAGCAAAGAAGAATATTTTGTGAGAAATTTTCTAGGAGAAACAAAATGAGATGGGAAGAGATTTGAAAGAACTGAAGGTTCTTAATGACTAGGTGACGTCCAGAGAAAGCCACTTTGTCATAATGCTCCCACACTAGCATGATAAGAGTAACATACGTAATAAAGGTCTAAACCTACATAGGAAAAAGAAAAAAAAAAAAAAAAAAACAGTAACAATGGTCATATTATCAATGTCATCATACTTTTTTTTTTTTTACTTTGTAAGTTTTTTGTACTATGCTTATGTTGATTTTTTCATTTCAAAATGCAATAGCCCACTTATAATATATTTTTAAAGGAAACCAATCAAGGTAGTCAAAACTACCCTAATCCAGGTAAGTTGGGCTCTAACCACCTCTGCATCCCACCTCCACTTACTGTCTTCCTATCCCATTACAACTGTTGTAAAGGGTGATTCCTCAGCCATGATGGCTTTGAAATTCTATATATAAAATTTGAAATCACTTCAAAATTCACAGTATAATTTATTTTATTTTATAGATGGTAGAGAAATCACTAGAGTTAGGCAGTCAAGTTCCACTCCTCAACTAAATATGCCATGAGCTCTGTAGGGACCCATAAGTCTGACTCCTGGGTCCCTTCTTGGACCACCCACCTCCTTTGTATATTAGCCTCAAAGTAATTTAAACTTATAAAAATAGATTTATTTTTAATATTTATACTGAGTATGCTCATTTATATTTTAATTTTTAAATGTAAGGTCTGAGAAAAATGGTATTTGTTTTAACTTCCAGGGAGTTAAGTAGCTGATCCTTCTTTATAATACAAAGGAAGCGATGCTCATATAGTGAAGTTAATGATACCAAGTATTTAATATGAGTGTAAGAATCTAGTCATCAAGTTATTCAACACATTCTAGACATTTCTATTGTATGTATGTCAGAGGGCTGGGACTCTGTGTGTGGTTGAGGGTAGTTCATGGAGCAATGGGTGTTTAAAAGATTGAATTTTATGTCTAGAACTTTGTCAGCAGGAATCTGTTCATTTTTGTTCATTTTTAGAAAGAGAGAAGTCCCATCTGCATTCCTTCCATGACTAAAAAAGAAATAGGTAAACCTAACATGCTCTTTAGAGAGAGAGTTATGCAATTTTGAATGTTTTATTAGGATCCCATTGCACTAAATTCAGTTGTAAGCCAAGGGCTTTCAATTTCAGTTTTATTTACTTTCCCTTTTCCAAGCCCTTTTGGAGTACCAAGTCATCTTCTTCCCTTAATCCTATTTTGTGAAACTTAGGTCGTGATTAAATAAGTAAAAAACAAAATTGAGAGGCAACGCTGTACTAAGCAGAGTTCTAAATCTGGAAAAAACTGCAAAACCAAAACAAAGACTGATGTTGTGGTGGTTTACATTCTGGGAGACCTAATGAAAAAATAATGAGCTAATCATTTCATCAAGGCATGACCAATTTCTAAGAAGAAAATAAATCGGGATAAGGAGGGAGAATGGCTTTATTATGCAGTATGTTAAATCAGAATCTCCCAACAAGGTGAGTTTTGATCACAGAAGTGAAAGCAGTGATAACCAAACACTTGGATAAGAATATTTCAGGCACATGAACAAATGCATTTGAAGTAGACACAGTTCCATTGGAAGAGGGCCTGGGGGAAGAGCTGGAACAGGAGAAGAAAAGTACTAGGTAGATTAAATATAACCTTATCTTATTCATATTGTGGCTTTGACTAAGATCTCAGCAATGGAGCCAATGTGAAATGCTTGAAATCTGGATTGAGTGTATATTTACAGATTCTAGTTGATAACTCAATACTAGGCGAGATTAGAAAAATGTGAAGAAACCTGATAAGGAGACTAAAAGTAGGCATTTTTGAAAAAAAAAAAAAAAAAGGAGAAAGAAAAAGATAGTATTTTTGATGCCAAGTTATAAAATAAGGAGGTAGTGACACAATGTGTTAAATAATAAGAAATTGGAGTTGATTTTAGATAGACTGGAAACAGGCTAGGCATGGTGGCTCATGCCTGTAATCCTAGCACTCTGAAAGGTCAAGGACGGTGGATTGCTAGAGCTCAGGTGTTTGAGGCCAGCCTAAAAGAGTGAGACCATATCTCTATTAAAAATAGAAAACTAGCAGGGTGTTGGAGGGCGCCTATAGTCCCAGTGGCTGTGGCAGGAGGATCACTTAGAGCCCAAGAGTTTGAGGTTGCTGTGAGCTATACAGTAGGGCACTCTACCCAGAGCACGTGAGACTCTGTCTAAAAAAAGAAGAGAGAGAGAGAGAAAGACTGGAAACATTTTTTAAAAGACCCCTGTGGATTTGGCAACCTGGGGGCAGTAATAGTTTTGACAAAAAAAATGTCACTGGTGGATGGCATCTGTGGTTCAGTGAGTAGGGTGCTGGTCCCATATACTGAGGGTGTTGGGTTCAAACCCAGCCCCGGCCAAACTGCAACAAAAAAATAGCCGGGCATTGTGGCAGGTGCCTGTAGTCCCAGCTAGTGGGGAGGCTGAGGCAAGGGAATCGCTTAGGCCCAAGAGTTGGAGGTTGCTGTGAGCTGTAATGCACAGCACTCTACCAACAGTGACATAGTGAGACTCTGTCTCAAAAAAAAAAAAAAAAATTCACTGGAGAAATGGAAACATTGTTATTGGAAAGAGTGTAAAGAGTGGGAGAAGATAAAGTGAAATGATAAATATAAACCATGCTTTAGAGAAAGTGTGCGTGGTGTGTGGGTGTGTACACCATAGCAGGCAAAAACCCGAGCACTAGTTGGAATGGTTTGGGGGGTCAGAAGAGGTACCTTTTCACAACGGGACCCATTACTCATTTGGATGGAAGTAGGTGGCAATATTCTAAAAGTTCTTACAAGATTTCTCCTGTTTTTCAGTGAAACAAAGAACAAAGGTACTAGAAAGACTGAGATGAGGGACAGGAAACGTTGCAAGCTCAAGAAGATGAATATATAGGTTTTACTGGAATTGGGTTACTTTCAGGTTTTATATGTCTAGTCACTATAGCAAAACTATGGTATCCTGTAAATCACATCAATCTATTATTACATGCATGGGACACTTTTTTGTTTCCTCCTTTCCAAAAAGAAAAAATTTAATTGAGTATTTATTAAGCACCTACAAATTTGCCTGGTATGTTTAAAGAAGAATGCAAGTTAAAATAGCCAGTTCAAAAATGCAAATCTCCCTGTGATATGTATAAATTTTAGAAAGAAAAAGCAACAAAAAGGAATTGAAAAGGATCATATTAGACTTTCAAAATCTTAAAATTTCATTTTGAATTTGATTATTTCTAAAGAGATTAGAATTGAGTGTATTTCATCATCTAGTTAGTTGAGATTTTTAATGGAGTTCCATAATTAACACAAAAATGTTATTCAAACTTTGACTTTCATACAAACATAAAGGTATGATTTAGATTATGGACTTTTCAATAAAACGTGTGCCAATAAAAGACTTTTTTTTTAATTTCATTCAATGTTAGGAAAATATATTAGAAAAATTTGTCACTTTCAACTGAGAGCAGAGTATAATTAAATTTATTACTTGAAATCTTTGTTTCAATTTGATTTTCAGTTAACTAAGGTTCACAGTTTAGTTTAAAAGCTTATAAAATTGGTTTCCTTAACTGCACGAAGGATCCATTTTAAATCCCCCACAGTCAGTCCTAAGAAAAGATAAGAGACTTAACATCTTTTGTATTTACCTGGATGGAGTTGAAGAACATTCTTCTTAGTAAAGTATCACAAGAATGGAGAACCGAGTATTGTGTCCAGGGTACACAGTACTAACATGAAACCAATAAATAAACAACTATACTCCCATGTGAGAGAAATACACAATTAAATAGAAGTAGGGGGAAGGTGGTAAAGGGGAGAGAAAGGGAGAGAGGGATTGCTAAACTCTCGCCTAGTGGACACAATGTAAGGGTATAGAGGACGCCCACTGGGGAAGGGCTCATCTACAACTTGAACTTAACCTAACAAATGCAAACAACGTAACCTACTCATTTGTAGCCTCACATTTAATCTGAAAATAATAAAAATAATAATAACACACTGGTTATGGCGCCAGCCACATACACCGAGGCTGGCAGGTTCAAACCCAGCCCGGGCCAGCCCAATAACAATGACAACTGCAACAAAATATAGACGGGCATTGTGGCAGGCACTTGTAGTCCCAGCCACTTGGGAAGCTGAGACAAGAGAATCCCTTAAGCCCAGGAGTTGGAGGTTGCTGTGAGTTGTGATACCACAGCACTCTACCGAGGGTGACATAGTGAGACTCTGTCTTAAAAAAAATTAATAAATAAAATAAAAAATAATAGATAAATTCAGTAAATGCATTTTTAGTTCTATGTGATCTGAACTGTGGTTTTTCTTCATTGTAGCACAATCTGTTTTGAAGAGTGACATGTATTTTTGACCTCATATTATTCTTTCTTAGAGGCAGAGAGCGAGTTTAGGCTTTTAGGTTTTACAAGATCTCACAATTAAGTTCATGAACTCATCCCAGAAAAAGTGCTACAACTTCATTGCTGAGTATTACCATGGTCACCTTCAAAGCGCTCCCTTGGGAAGCTGTGTGCTGACACTAGTGCCTTCAAAGCAATTTTGTAACTCTTTTTCTGGAATTATCATCAGGACTGTCTTTGTGGGAATCCTGGTAAGTTGGCAAAGTTGCCAACTCAGAAGGGCAGCACGATACAAACTTGCTAAGCTTTCATGACCTTGGTACACCATGGTCCCACAGCTGTGTTCGTATGGACACGTGGCAGTGTTGAGTGGAGTTCATTATTCTTGCATGTTTTTTCTGTGCTATGGCTTTTTCTGATAGTCATTCCAGACAAAGTTACAAAATTGCTTAGAAGCTTGGACTAGGCACTGGTGTCAGTGCATAGTTTCACAAGGGGAGTTTTTCAAAGGTGACTAGTGATCTTCAGCAATGATGTATGCAGTACTTCTAAGACGAGTTCATAAACTTAACAGTCAGACCTAATATATTATAGATTATGTTTGTATGGTGTGTACTAAAACAGAGTTTCTTTGAGAATTCCTGTTTCTGGGTTAACACATTTATTATAATATAGATACAGCAACAAATAATTATTGCAAATACTGTCTAATGAAATAAATTTATTATAAATAAAATAACTATGTATACGCTGTTGTTAAAAGAAAAAATAATTGGCAAATTATTTTTCAAATTTAGTTGGCAAAATTTATTTGAGCAAAGAATGACTCATGAATTCTGCAGCCCTCAGAAAAAAAAACAGAAAAAACTTAGGGAGTTCTACCTAGCAACATGGGCAAGCAGTATTTATAGACAGAAAGACATGACGTAGAGAAACAGCTTGACAGTCTACCACTCTGCATTTGCCTTCTATGGACAAGATCTGATGAGCTGATAACCTGTAATTGGTTGAAGCTTGGCTACTGTGATTGGCCGAGACTTAGATGTTTGCTACAAGTTATATTGCATCTTGCTTGTATATTAATTTAGGCTGCACTGAGCCAAGTACAGAGTCAGTTTTAGAATAAATTTAAACCTGTGATTGGTGAAGCTTGGCTCCTGTGCTTGACTGAGACTTGGTGACTTTCCACAAGTGTATCCTTTTAAATGAAGTTGCAGCTTGCTGTGGAAGGAGGTAGCTTTAGAGCAAATATAATACAATTTAACATAGAGGATACAAAGTTACACTATTTGTTATTGAAGAGTATTGCTTTTATGTTATGAATATGACCATGAAAGGATACTAGAAGTTGATAAAATATATATAAATGCAACTCAGATATTAAGTCACACAAACTTAACATATACAAAATGCACAGTTCATGGGGAAGTCGACGACAGGGGTTGTATCCATATATCTATGGATTACTTTTAATTTGAAATATATTTACATTGTAGAGTTTTCCAGAAAGTATTATAGCAGATCTATACATTAGAATATTTTAATATTCTCATTGAAAACAATCCCTACTTCATAACTCAAAATATAGAATGGGGCTCTTCTTGGATTGATAGATAGAGGTAAGTCATGTAAACCCTTTGAAAATTGTAGAAACTGAGAATAAAATCTATAAACATCTGACACGATTTGCAGGTGCAGTATTTTGTACATGAGGATCTAACTTTAGAATCTTAAGAATCACATCGTTGACTCCAAATGAAATTAACATTTAACATTCAGCAAGTACCCATTGTATATATGCAATTTCAATAATTGATCTAGACAGAGAATACGGCCGTGAACAAGGCTGCTATGGACTAAGTGCATGTGTCTCCCAAAATTCATATGTTGAAGCTCTAATTCTCAATGGAATGGTCTTTGGAGGTTGACCCGTCAGGTAATTGGGTCACAAGGATGGAAGTAGTATGAATGGGATTAGTACACTTCTAAAAAGGGACAGAAGAGAGGTGTGTTCTATCGCACTCCAAATGAGGACACAGCAAGCATGTGGTCGTCTGAAAACCATGAAGAGGGCCTTCAATACAAACAAACTAGCACCTTGATCTTGGACTTTTCAGTCTTCAGAACTGTGCGAAATAAGTGTTTCTTGTTTATGCCATCCAGTCTAAAGTATATTGTTATAGTAACCCAACCAGACCAAGGTAAGTGGAAAGCCCCAACTCTTCTAAAACTTTCAAAAGGCAAGGAGGAAAGAGAATATAAATAATAAAATAATGACCAATATTTTGAATAAAATAAAATCAGACAAGGTAACAGAGATTGCTTAGCGGAGGTGATGTACAGTACTAGGGAAGGCCTCTCAGATGATTTCACCTGAACAGAGAATACTGCACCTTGTCCAGAAGAAAAGGGGGTCCGTGCAGAGATGACAGGAAGTGTAAAGGTTCAGTAAGCTTGGAGAATTACAGTAAGAGACAGAAATTCAGTATATAATATATATATTATAGAGAGTATTGGGGAGAGCAGTTGGAAATGAGACCACGGAGTTAAGCTAAAGAAAAGATGGTGTAGGGTCTTGGATTCCGTAGAAGAGTGGGGGCACTGCATGGAATTTACTGCATCCTGGAGGCCCAGATAGATGTCGGAAGACTTCTAACAGGGAAAAGGTGATGAGGATTTTATTTTTGGCAATCATATAGAGGTGGAGAAAATTGAAATTTTCTCTAATTTTCTTTTTATCTCTGCATCACTTTATGTTCATTTCAATCTGTTTCTTTTTCTTAACTTTCACGTATCTCAGTGGACAAAGCCCTTGTTAGAGCATGCCATGAAATCCAGTGTGTGTATGGAATGTCTGAATATCCGTGCATATAATTTTTGAGTAAAAATGGTTATAATTCAATACAAATTCTGACTGATTTATCAATTTCCTTTTGTTAATATGTGTTAAAGAAGCATTAAACATAAACCCTATGACAGTGGTTATCATTAAGTTTGAAGAACACTGAAATCACTATTACATGAAACCATGAAAGAACACAGTGAGCTATACACTATTTATATTCACTTTAACATTTTAAACTATTGTATTAAATGCCACAAGAGGTATTTATTGCTTTGAATTACCATATGGTACCACCACAAGTTTACCACTGTGCAATTGTTTAGCCCCATGTCTGTGAACCAATCAATCTTTTGCTATGATTCTCAGTAGGGGTGACCTGGAATGAAAAAAGCAGCAGCAGTTCTCAGGAAGGAGCATTTGGTCCCAGACTTACTTCTGGAAAGCCCCTGACAAGTGCACGGTTGTGTCCCCAATTGATCTGTCAACTGAGATCACTGATGCCAAAAACTAGAAAGGCAAAGTTATCAGGAAATCTCAAGTGAATTAGAACCATATCCTCCAGCTACAAATTCTCTTATCTTTCAGAACACAAAGTTAATGTTCCAGGAGTTCAGCTATTGAGTTGGTAAAGGAGATGTCACATCCCAAAGTCCATGGGGAAATATGGCAAGCTGAATTTACAGAACACCCTGTTTAATGTTTACTTTTAACAGCATAGTGCATGAAAGTAGCTTTGACTGCAAGTGACAAAAACAATAATTTCACCAACAGGCAATGAATGGCTTGGGTTACTTTCGTTCCTTCTTTTTATTTTTGTGACAATTTAAAGTTGTCATGTAACTATCTGTGGTAAGAATAGATATTGAAATGTCAATTTGTGAAAAGTAAATTTCAATAAACAAAACAGTTGTTGAAAAATTGCTATTTCCATTTTTTTTTTCCTAAATCTTGGATTCTGGCATAATAATTTCAGAATCATATGTCTCCCCTTTTCTTGAAAATTTACGGCAGTTACTTTTAAATGTTCCTTTTTTTTTTTTTTTTTAATATATATATTTTCTCTTTGTCCAAAACCTGTGATATAAAAAGTATTTTATAGGACATTGAAATGTGTACTGACTACGTTTGAGTGGAGTAGAATAGAATAATAGTTGGGTTGTTTAGTAAGTAGTTTGGTTAGAGGAAAATCTATAACAATTGTAAAAGATAGTTTAGTAACATGCAAATTAGATAGCTGTTTTTCCTTGTCTCTCGCCCCCGCAATAGCCATAAAGGAATGAGTATTCTATGGCTGCCATATTTGAATTTAGGAAGGCAGTTAGTCTCTTTCTTTATGGAAATTTTAAGAGGTAGCATAAGAATAAGAATTTTTTTCTCTTCTAAGAGATCAATTCTCTGAAAAGTCCCCTGGAATATTAACTGCCAAATGTGCAGCAGCTTCAAATTTCAGAGACTAAATATGGTGCAGGAGGTAATTTCTGAAAGGATTCTGTCCTGTTCAGCAATGAAATCACTTTATCACTTTAGCAGAACTTACTTTTCAACAGGTGCATAAAGAGGGCTAAGTAATATAAGAGAAAAAAACAAAAACAAAAACAAAAAAAAACAACCCTCTGGTCTGATTGAGCTCCTCTGGAAGAAAAACACTTAACAACAACAAAAATAACAAAAAAACTGGTAGAACAACTCGAAAAGGCATTGGCATTGACCGAGTCTAACAAATTAAGGTAGAAGACAAAGGTGAGATTGGAAGTAGCTGTAACAGTTGCCTTCACAGAGAAAGGGAAGCAAAGGGACCTGCTGCTGTGTGTTACTTAGTCTTTCCTCATATTCTGTTAAGTGCCTGTTCCCTATGATTGAATAGCACTGTGCTCATATGTTTATCACTTTCTAGCATAGCTGTTGTCACCTCCTGTCCAACCAGATTAAAAGCAGATGGAAAACAATGTGAAGTCTATTATTTCTTTATCCTCAGGGCCAACCACAAGATCTGGAATCTATTTTTTATCTACTATCTATAAAATGCATGAGCCAGGTTTAACATTGAGGGAGACAAAGTTATCGAAATAATATGTGTTAACAGAGGGTGAAATCTACAGAAATTTGGAAGCACACAAGATTGATGTAATACCATTCAAATGCAAAGATGCTTAACACTTTTAATTAGCTTGCACATGCATGTCAGTTTACTGGTAAATGATAATTATATATGAGATAATTTTAAATATTGAAAATGGAATTTTACTCATGAATGGTTCATGAAAACTTTTTTTTTTTTTTTAGAGACAGAGTCTCACTTTGTCACCCTCTGTAGAGTGCTGTAGCATCACAGTTCACAACCTCCAGCTCGTGGGTTTAGGTTTAGATGATTCCCTTAACTCGGCCTCCTGAGTAGCTGGGATTACAGGTGCCCTCCACCAACACCAGCTATTTTGTTGTTGTTGTTGTTGTTGTTGTTGTTGCAGCTTAGCCAGAGCTGGGTTCAAACCTGCCACCGGAGCCCTACTCACTGAGCCACAGGCACTGCCCAGATAACTTTACCAATTTCTAGTTAAAGGCCACAAGGCTAGAACTCAAGAAATCTTTGAGGACCAAAGTCTGGGCTAAAGCTGAGTTTACGGGTGAGTGTCATGTGATGCCACTCTAAGGAAAGAAAACCTGTTAACCTTGAGGAACAAGACAGAGGCTCATATCTCACCTCACAGTCTTTTATAGCAAAATGATGTACTATGCACATTTTTCTCTACTGCAGTTCTAGATGCTATTATCAAAGAAGCACTAGGAGATTTGCTGAAGATTATACCTACAACACAGCATTTGCCCCAAGGTGAATCTAGACATTTAAAATGGTTTTATATTAGGCTGGGTGTGGTGGCTCCCACCTATAATTCTAGCACTCTGGGAGGAGGAGGCCGGTGCATTGCTTGAGCTGAGGAGTTTGAGACCAACCTGATTAAGAGTGAGATCCCATCACTACTGAAAATAGAAACACTAGTTGGGCATGGTGGCAGATGCCTGTAGTCCCAGCTACTCAGAAGGCTGAGATGAGAGGATTGCTCGAACCCAGGAGTTTGAGGTTGCTGTGAGCTATGACCCCATGGCATTCTACCCATTGTGACAGAGACTCTGTCACAAAAGAAAAAAATAAAATAAAATAAAATGGTTTCGAATTTAAGGTGAGGATGAAGAACAAAACTTGATTAAAGAATACCTGTTGAAGAAATTACTATACTTATCTTGAGTATACATTATTTTTCTGTGTACAAAAATCCTGATTCAAAAAGCATATTTTGAAATTGATAAGTCATGATGATTAATGAGCTAGATAGGTAAGTTGGGGAGAAAAACCAATGTCAAGGAAAAGGAAAGTGATAAAGTTAGGCCTAAATTTCTAGCCTTTATCATTAAAAGAAAAACAGAAACATGGTCTTCATAATTATTAAGAGTTCAAGATGAAAGGCAATTGAATTAGTGAATTAAAATTTATATTTTAAGGGTAGAAATGATAATTAAACAAAACATTGCCTAAGAGGGTGTTTTATGTTTTTATCTATAGGATAATAATTAAAAATCTTTCTCACTTTATTCTTTGGTAATTGTGGTCTAGAGAACAGAGACCTTTGGAAAATATAGTATCATGAATAAAAACTTACTTTCTTGTTATTTGTATCAAACTAGACCTCTTAGGCTTTTGCTTCATTTCTTTGGTAATGACTAGATTTGCCTTTGAATCTCGGGGCCACAGGTGAGTAAAAATACAGAACAGTACATGAAAACCATGCTGAGAAATGTAGATTAATTTGTGTATGTTTTATTAAATTAATTAACTATGAGGTTGGAAAGAGTTTCATATCTCCAAAAATATCTGATGCTGATGCTGAGGATGTTAAGGATGTTGAAAATTACTAAACATACTTTAGCTTAGAGCTAAATATATGGATCATATTAAAAAGTTACTGTCTCAAAGTTGTGGCATGCTTCTATTAATATTCTCCTTAAACGAAAATAATTCCTTAAGCTGGAAAATAATGACAAGAATATGGCTTTCAAGGTATTATTAAAGGAATATCACAGGAAAGACAAATCTTTATTGTATTTTACAGATTTGTTTTTAGAAGGGTGATATCCTGCTTTAACACAATGTAACTGTTAATCATATAATTGCTACAACTGCCATTAAAAGTTATCTATATTCTGAGGAAAACAGTGAAAAAGCTATTCATAATGTTCCATATTGGTGGGTATGAGTTCCTTTAACAATTACACACACTGAATGTCATCAGTTTTTGTTAAGCCATGTTTCTGTCAATTATTAAAAGAATTTAAGAAAGCTCTATTAAGGTAGGGTTGGTTCCTATGTATACTGATAGTAACGCTATCATCAGAAAAATGCATTGTCACATTTGAATGCAGTATTTAAAGTATTCCATACAAATGAAAAATCGTAAGTCATTCTGGTGTTATTTCAATAGATTTAGAGAATGCATGGATGAATTGCAGAGTGGTGAAGTCAGGGGTTCTAATGTACCCATCGCCCAAATAGTGTACATTGCGCCCAATTTTTTGAAACTGATACATAGAACTGTTAGAGAAGCAAATAATGAATTTATAGGTCTTTACTGACTTTATATTGTAGTTCCACGGTCTCTTATTTGTTATTCAAATAAATCTAATTTGGGAATGATCAATCTCCTACTTAAGAGCATTAAGTACACAGAACTTAGAATTTGGAGATTAAATTGATTCCAGATATTTACTCTGCATGATACAGGGTAGACATAAAGTTCTTGTGCAATTTACTATTTTTTAAACTATTTTTAATTGTTAAACTTTATGCCTACTCTGTATTTATTGTCTTTAGAGTTTGAAGGATTATAATTATTTCAGAGAAAAATTGCACCAGAGTAAACAGGTAAGGAGGACCATAGCCTATTGCAACACAGGAGAGAGAGCAGGCTCAGTCTGAGCCCAGTGTGAACATTTTCAAAAGATGGCTCCCAGGTCCTTGATAGAGACATTTGTGAGTTGTAAATTTGGTTGAGGCTTTTTTACATCT
Organism: Loris lydekkerianus; assembly: GCA_963574355.1. Taxonomy (NCBI): domain Eukaryota; kingdom Metazoa; phylum Chordata; class Mammalia; order Primates; family Lorisidae; genus Loris; species Loris lydekkerianus. The sequence goes on from CAUYPK010010377.1 coordinate 84,144, forward strand.
TAAAAAGACGGAGAAATAATGTGCAGATTTTCTAAAGTAAATCTTTTAAGAGAGGAGAGGGACCTCTGTGGTTAAGATAGCTGGATTCTGTAAAGACTAGAATGAAGAGAAGGTCGGAGACTTAGAGGCTGGAAGACACCTATACAGAGTTTAGCCAAACTAAGGGAAACACTGAGGCTCTCTTGTTCAATTTCAATTATCAGCTTTGTAAGAAAACTGAGAGTGGATTTTATTGCTGATTTTGTAATTCATCATTTTTAGATGTATCAATTAAAAATATAATATTATATTAACTTGGATAACATGATTCTTACTATATATATGAATTTTTGAAAAGCAAATGGATGATACATTGTCTCACATTAACATATGTGTACGTGCAGTTAGGTTACCTTGTTTGTGTTTCCCTCTCATTGGGCCTGTATTTGTTCATCTACCAGTTTCAAATTAGTATTGAGTACATGAGATACTTGCTTTGTCATATTGAGATACTTTACTAAGAAGAATGTTCTTCAACTCCATCCAGGGAAATACAAAATACATAAAGTCTCCATCTCTTTACAGCAGAGTAATATTCCATGGTATACGGAAAGGATGGGTTATTAATATATCATGGGTTGATGGACACTTGTGTTGTTTCCATATCTTTGCAATTGTGAATTGAGCAGCTATAAATATACAAGTGAAAAATGTCCTTATAATAAAATGATATTTTTTCTTTTGGGTAGATAACCCAGTAATGGGTCGAATGAAAGGCCTACTTTTAGCTCTTTGAGGAGCTCTAATTCTTTCCAAAAAGGCTACATTAGTTTGCAATCCCACCAACAAGTATACATGTTCCCCTCTGTCCACAAATAGATGTTGTTTTCAATATTTTCTAGTGATGTTGATGAGTTGAAAATGTTCATTACTCTCAATCTCAGGAAAACAAAGATCAAAATTCTTAGCATTGCTTTTTTCAAAACTAGATAGACGTAATCTACTTTTCCTACCTAGAATCCTACACATTAGCTACATAAGTAACTGCAGGATTGGGAGAATTAAATGATTAAAAGTTTTTGGAGTACTCAGAACCAGACATCGTATGTGCTATGTAGGTGTTAGCAAACCTTGTTCTTCTTTATTGTACTATATCCTTCTTTTTCTCCTTTTTCTTCATTATTTTATTAATATCATTATTACTTTTGTTGTAATCATTGTTGTCATCATCATCTTCCATGCTTGACAAACTTATATTAAATCTTCAAAATGCATGGTATAAGGACAGTCTTTGGCATTTTATGGGTGCAAAATCTCCCACAAACGTAATGGGAGAAAATGTAATTCATCTATTTGGTCTCTCTTTCCTCACATCTAAAATAAGGATATTAGTAATTATTTTATGGAGATGTGGGGACAAAATAAGCTCAAGGAAAGAAAGAATAACAGAGGATCTGTCTAAAGGCTCATCTCCTTCCCTCTTTCATCTGTACCTATGAAGATTTTCCTAGATTGTACATTACTATTTAGTCCTCCTACTAAATACTCACAATTCAATTTGCAAATCTGTTATTACATTCAATACTACAGAAAAGACTAAACCTGGCACATGACAGTTAGTAAACATTTGTTGAAAAGGAAGATGGGAAAACCTGAGATGAAGAGAATAGTTTATTTATACTTGAGTTTGTACTTTGACCATACACTATAGGCGTTCTCTGCCGGACGGACTACACGAATATTCTGATAGGAAACTTAACATACAGTGTTTACCTGTGAATTCTGCATGTCCTTTACATACTATATCTTCTAGATAGGTTTCTGAGTGCTGAGGCAGAGAAGACAGAGGAAGAGATTGTGGGAAGGAGAATCTTGGGGGCAACACAGCAGGGTGGGGGCAGAGAGTGAGAAAAGAAACTAGAGGAAAAGAGCAAAAGAAACCATTGAGGATTGAAAGAAATGAAAAAAGAAGAAGTGAAATGAAATAAAATAAATAAATAAATAAAATAAAATAAAACTGACAATCAGCACGTTTCCATGTAAATATCAGCTACTCTGATATTCTGAGTATCCTGCTAACACCTTTGCCTCAAAAACCCAATGCTGGTTCTCACCTTCTCAACCCAGTAGGCTTCAGCTTGCTTAGAACTGTGTTTATCTGTATGTGTGTAAATGTTTCCAACCAATCACAGCTCAAAAATGCTTCATGTTATCTGAAGTATTTCATAATCCAAACCCAATTTTAGGAACCTCTTAACCATGTTGTGCCTTCCCACTACCTGTTATGTACTTTGTCCTTATTATTTCAAAAAGGTTAAACAGGTATTGAAAATAAAAGTTTTCCATAAAAAGATTAATAATTATAGTGGTTGATGCAAATGTGTCGTGTCTACTAGAATTTAAAATAATTAACCACACACACATACATGCACACATATATTCAGATGCAAACAATTGTAGCTTGATGAGTATACAATTGTATAATATATAGTATGCATATTATAAGCAAGAAAAAAGAACTTATCACTGATAAGATCTGATTCTAATATTGTAATTATTTACAAAATATATTTTAAAATATATTCAATCTTTGTTTCAAAGCTGTTACCATATTAATGGCTTCAGTTAAATTAAACACCATTAAATAATACCCATTGTGACAAGAATTTTATAGATTTAATAATTTCTTTTTGGTTAAGATTAATCAACCCAAACACTGTATCTATATTATCCAAATGGATTGACTATTTTGCATTTAGAAAACAATGTTTTACATATAAAATGATTAGCAATGATTATATTGAAAGAATCATTTAGTTCCTCATATTTTACAAGTAATGGGTTGATAAAATTCAGTTGAAATATTCTATTATTAATTAAGCAATTAATGTTATCTGACTTTATTACCTACTCTAAACCTACCTTGCAAGTGTTAAATGTTTCTTTGATACTTTGTATGTAATAGACCCTCTTGGACACTGTGTGAGGTTGAGGAATTTATAGCATTCAAGAACTCTTTCCCAAAGTTATCAAGATCTATGTGTCTTATAACATAATACCTAATTTATAATGTATTGTAAGTTATTACTTCCAGTTATCGAGGCTGAAGAGTCCAAGGTTAAGAGTCCATAACTTATGAGAGAAATGTTGCTGGTGGGGACTCTCTGCAGAGTCACGAGGTAGTGTAGATCATTACATTGTGAAGAGGCTGAGCTTAACAGCTCAGGTCTATTTTTTTCTTTTGAAAAACCACCAGTCCCAATCCCATCATAACCTATTAATCCATTAACCTATTTATCCATTAATTCAAAATGAATTAATTCATTCATGAGGGCAGAGCTCTAATGGCCGGCCTACCACCTACCTCTTTTCCTCTTTTATTTCAGATTAATATAAGGGTTATGATGTTTCCATTTTTGAAGTAAAGTCCCTGGTGTGGTGTGCCCCTCACCCAGGAGGTGTACCACATACCCTTACATTGTGCCCGTTAGGTGAGAGCACAGCCGTCCTCCAGCTTCCCCCCTCTCCCCATTTCTGCTCTTCCTTCTCCCTCCTCCTGTTCCCCCCCCAACATGAACTGAATTAAATTTTTCTCTTGAGTAGGCGTATTATTAATTCATCTACTGCCTGCATGCTTCATATTAGTATTGACCAATCACCCACCTCTTAAAAGCACCATCTTTTACTACTCTGGTCCTGAAAATTAACTTTGAACATGACTCCTGGACAGAATCAACATTCACTTCATAGCAGACTAGCTTCCTATTTATATCTCAGATAAAAAATACCTTCTGTACGACTCCGCAGGGGAAGAAAGCAGTCATCGTTTAAATGTTTTCTTTGTAGAACTTTGGTGAATAGGGCACATGTCAGAAAATAGCTTATTTTTAAAAATACCGATACATTAATGTCAAAAAAGGAAATAACTCGAAACATGGCCTTTTCAAATAGGAAATTTCAACTTTAAGACAAAGTAAATAAATTCTTGATTCTGATGGAAATCTGAATTAGTAGTTTTGAAATTTAGAGTCAAGGAAAAATACTTACTATACAATATTTATTACAAATTAGGTAAAGTACAAATATGTCATTCTATATTAAATGTATTTAGTAGTTGAAGAGTTTAAGTTTATAGGAAATCTCATAGATTAAAAATATTACTCAAGTAATTGTATATATTAATAGCTATATTATATGAAATTCTGTAAGCATTATGAATATCTGATTTTAGTTAAAATTGAAATATTACTTTTAAATGATTAAAATACAGATACTAAGCACATGTTGAAAACTGTATATATTTTATAAATAATTATAAGATAAAAATATTTATCAAACTCCATATTCAGATATCACATTTTAGGCTGGGCATGGTGGCTTATGTCTGTGACTCTCTGGGATGCCAATATATAAGGTTGCTGAAGCCCAGGAGCTCAGGGGTCTGAGGGTGCTGTGAGCCCACGAGCTCTGGGAAGGGGTGTGAGGGTGCCGCGAGCCCAGGAGCTCCGGGGTGTGATGTTGCCATGAGCCCAGGAGCTGTGAGCTAGGCCAATGCCATGGCACTCTTGCCCAGTGACCAAAAAAAAAAAAAAGAGAGAGAGAGAGAGAAAGAAAAGAAAAGAAAACATTGCTTTTTAGGAAAGCAACTTTTCAAGGGCCAATTTTAATGTGTTAAAATCAATTTGAAAGAAATAGTTTAAAACATTAATCCCTGAGAATCACACTTAGAAAAAGAATTTTCAATGTCTACAAGTGTGAATCTTGACTCTATCTGAAATAGTTTTGTAACATTTATTTTCTATCAACTCAATATTTCATAATGAAACATTTCTGTTTAATTCAAACTGTCTATGAGTTATTCAACTGTCATTTATTTTTTAACTTTCTGCTTTAAGTGTTAACTTTTTTGCTGTAGTAAATACCTAGAATCCAAATGTTTCTGTTCTTTGCTTCTACGTACTTTATGAACAGAATTAGTACACTGGACTCTGTATGAGAATTACCATTTTTGTTTTTGTCTGAGCTTTTATGTAACTTTTAAAAATTACTTTTTTGTCAATAATACTTAACATACAACTTAATTTACAAGTGTAATAACTAAATCTATAAGGGAATTATGGTTGTTTTCTTTGAAAAAAAAAGTATATTTCCATGTGTTTTTAGTTCTGAACAATCTTTTTACCTAAACCTTTACACATATGGCATTTATTCATTTTTGTTAACATTTTACATGTGTCCACATATCCTGTTATTCCAATGCAAATAACAGGGACTCACTGTCATCCAGGACCTTAACTCATAGCATGAATATAGTTACAAAGAAAATGATCAGCTTAAAGTTAGTTACTTAGCATATGAGAAATAAGACATTTTGAACAGGAAAGAGCAGAATTTAAACAACCAAATGAAATAGATCCCCAGGAATCCCCTTGTATCCAATTGAAAGTCGCAAGTTTTGTCTCTAATAGTTTTGATGTGGCTCTGCTATTAAATGTTTATGCTGAATTTTAGAAAATCTAACAGTGTTTTCCCTCCTTCTTCATAATCCAAGAGCCTGGCATGTGAACATGAGTCATCCTCTAAGCTTATCTGCAGTTGCTATTTTTAGTTTCATTATTTTTGCTTTATTTTTTCTTGAACTCACTGTCTCTTGAAATGATACAATGAGAACTATTTTATGTAATCCATATTTAAATTTACTCATATGCTACTCCCTTTTCTTGTTCTTTCAATTTTTTTTTCTTAGATCCCAACCATTTCATCTAATAAAATGTTCTTTTTTGACTGAACATCTCATCCTTTTCAAAAGTTTTCTGTAGTGAGTGTCTGCTTATGGAAAAATCTCTGAATAATTGTCTAAATATTTTTTTATTCCTCTCTGTTTCTGGAAATACATTTCTGTTGAGAAGTTTGCTACCATCTGTTGGTTCTTTGAAGTAAATTTATCTTTATCTTCTGCTTATAATGTTTTTATCTTGTTAGCCTAGAAGTTAGCTATGATGCATTAAGACATTTATTTATACAGATTACTTCTGCTTGGAACCATATTCTTGAAAGAAAGAAAATAGATGCCACCAAGCTTCACAGCCAATCTGGCCTTCTGGCTAAAGACATTTTATTAACTGAAACACAATGATTTGGAGGCAGAAATCAGAGTTTGGAGCTAGTGTTGCTCAGGAAAACAAAGGAGAAAATTCTGCAATGGTAGAAATTTAGAAGGCTGCCTGTAGGTGTGAAGGGATTTGGGGTGACCAGATGAGGGGGTCTTGACCTGAGGAATGAGGGGCTTGACATAAAGTCTGTGTCAAGGGACAGAGAAACTCTGGGAAGAGCCCTCCCAAATAAACCTTGCGTCTGTATTTATTATCATAAAATAGGAAGAAGCAGAGAAAGCTGCTTGCACAACATTAGCAATGATTACGGAGGACGCGGGAAGGTCAGATAGAGGAACATCTCCACCTTTGTTTTTGCAAAACCACAGACCTTAAGCACAATCTCTGCCACCAGGATCAAGACTATCATTTCCACCCCTCCCATAGACATTCTCCCTTGGAGGCCAGTTTTCTGATCTCTGGCACACACACAACTCACGAGCCATTCTCATGATTCTCTACGTCTCTTAAGCAAGAAACGAGTCTTATGCTAAAAATCAGGGCTCAGTCTCCCCTATAGAGGTGATATTAGATTCCTCAGCTAAGAATTGGGCTTCACTGCCACACTCTGCTTATTACTTGCAGGTAGTAGCTCCTGTTCAGCTTAGATCTGAGTGAAAAAAACAGAGATTGCTCTAGTCCCAGCCCAGCCTTGGAAATCCACTGAAGAACCCCTACATATGTAATAGAAATAAAAATACCACCTTTGAATCATACATGACCCTTAAATTAAGGAGACATTCAAAATAAACACATTCTAACTGACTATAAATAGAGCTCAAGGTAAGGAAGATCAGTGAGAAATTTTACTGCCTACCAGAACAAATCAAAACCATATAAATAATCTATAATCCCTGCATGGAAGGTAACGATGACATTGTGCAGCCTTAAAATAAAAAGCATCAACTACGTAAAAAACATGAATATAAGACCCATACTTAGCAGCAAAAGCAGGCCATAGGTACAGATAATTATGACAGATGTTGAATTAGCAAAAAATATTTTAACATAGCTCTCATGTTCAAGGAAAGTAAATAAAAATATAAAGGCATAAGTAAATAGTTGGTGAACCTATGAAGGAATTCAAAGTATGAAAAGAAAATGAAAATACTAAAACAGAAAAATGCAATCCTTAAAAGAAAATTTATTGATTGGGCTAAATAGCATATTAGATATCGGAGAAAAAAAGTAGTATAATTTATGACAAATCGATAGAAATTAAGTAACTGAAGGTTCTGAAAGAATGAAAAAATTACATTAAGATTCAGTAAAATATAGAAAAAGATCAAGTATTATGATAATAGTAATTGTGAGAAATATAGAGAAGAATATTTAAAATAATGTTGGCTTAAAATTTTGTAAACCTGGTGAAAAATATCAGCCTATGTTTGTATCTAGAAATTGAGTAAAATACAAGAAAGGATGGAAAAACCCTTTAAGAAAATACTAGCAGAATGAATTCAGTAATAAATAAAAAGTATAGTTCATCATGACCATGTGGACCTTATCCATGAAATGCAGGGTTGATTTAACATTTATAGAGGATTTAATCTAAATCACCATAATGCAATGATACAGAAAGATTATATGAGTACATTCTCCAACAACCTTCAATACTCAGTCATGTTAGTAACTCAGAGTAAAATGAGAAGAAATGAAAATTTCCTCATTCTGCTATTAAATGCTTTTCTGAAAAACTTAGAGCTAATATTATACGTGACCACAACATATTAATGCTTTCTCCCTAAGATTTCAAACAAGACAGTGATAATGAGTTCTCACTACCTTGTTTAACATTGCTCTGGAGCCAGTGCTATCCAGCAAGAAAATGACGAGAAACCAATATAATGATTTAAAAGGATGAAGTAAGCCTACCTTTACTCAAATGAAAAATCCTGAGAAATATACAAAACAAAATAAATATTAAATACATTTTTAAAATTCACATGATACGTGGTTAACATATCAAAGACCAATTTTAAGCAACAGCAAGAGGCAATTGGAAACTTTAACTGAAACACAGTACTAATTAAAATAGCATAAAAAATATACAGTGTTAGCAATCAATGTAGTGAATGCCAAAAACACTTCCGGGAGAAATTAAAGATCTCTGGCAAGGTTAATAATGTCCGTAATTTAGAAGATTCAATACTGTTAAAATGTTTCTTCTGAAATTATTCTATAGATTCAAAGAAACTCTAAGAACAGTCCCATAAACAAATATGTTACAAATTGACTAACCTACTACTCTGGAAATACAATGAATCTAGGATACTTAGAACAATACTAAGAACAAGCACAAATTATTACAACACGTGCTGGTTGGTTTCAACGCTTACTATGTGGCTTAATGAATCAAGCCTGTGCTATTAACACAATGATGGACAAATAGAACAGTGGAACAGGGCACAGTCTATACTTCTAAAGTAAATATACACAGATATGCCAAATTGGCTTTCAACAAAGTTGTCAAAAATAATTCTGTGGTAAAATCTCACATCATATACAGAATTAATTTGAGATGAATTATAAATAAATGTGAAGCTCTTAAAAATCATAGTAACTGCAAGAAAACACAGGAAAAAATAATTTTACATCCTTGAAAATATAAGCCATAGCCCAAAAGAAAATATTTGCTAAAAATCTGTAGTAGTCTGCTAGGTCTGCCCTAATAAAATATCACCTACTGTGTATTTCAACCAACAAAAATTTATTTTCTCATAGTTCTGGATGTTCAAAGTCCATAAAGTGCTACCAGAAGTCATTTCTGTGAATCCTTCCTTCCTGGCCTGTAAACAGCGGCCTTCTCATTGTGTCCTTCCATGCTCTTCCTCTGTGCAGAAAGACAGAGAAAAATATCTCTGAGGTCTCTTCCTCTTCTTAGAAGACACCAGATCAGGACATTCGTGACCCCCATTTAACCTTTATTACTTCCTTACAGGCCCTCTCTCAAAATACAGTCACACCAGGGACTTAGGATTTCAATGTATGGAATTTGATAGAAATGGTTCAGTCCATGATTGCACCTCTCTGACAAAGAAATTGTATGCAAAATGTGAAGAGAAATGTCAAAAATGGTGGGAAAAGGGCAAAATCTGCATAAATATCTAGTGATAATATAAAATGGTGGTTTTTTTTTTTTCTTATTCATCAGGGAAATAAAATTTGAAGCCATGATGAGGTTTGACTATAACTTTATATTGCGTTGAGGCCTAAAATTAAAATGATTGACGGCAGCTCAAATTGTGGAAGAAAGGCAGCAACATAAACTCTCTTCATCCATAAGAAATTGGAAGAATAGTTAACCATTTTAGAAAATTATCTGGTAGTTTCTTACAAAACACCATGATGCAACAAGCATCAGTTTTATTTACCAAAAAATGAAAACATATATCTATAAAAATTACTTGTACAAGGATCTGTAGAAAACTTTATATATAATAGGCAAAGACTTGATACTACCTAATGTCTATTAACAGAATAATGCATAAAAATATATAGCATATTCATAAATTATAATATAATTTTACATACAGCCATAAAAGCAACAACATGGATGGATGTTATTACTATTATAGTGAGAATAAGAAACCATAAAAAAATAATGCATCCTTGTGGTGCCCATAGCTTAGTGGGTAGGGGGCTAGCCACAAACCCAGCCCGGGCCAGCTGAAATAACAATAACAACTGCAACAACAACAACAAACAATAGCTGGGCATTGTGGTGTCTGTAGTCACAGATTCTTGGGAGGCTGAGGCAAGAGAATCACATAAGCCAAGAGATGGAGGTTGCTGTGAGCTGTGATGCCATGGCACTCTACCAAGGGCAACAAAGTAAGACACTGTCTCAAAAAAAAAGATAATAATAATATTAAATACATCCCATATGATGCCATTTTTATGAGGTAGAATAACAGGTTAGATTTATCTATGGGGATACAAAAAAAATGAAATGCTTGTGTAGAGAAGAGTTTGACAGGTAGGAATCATGAGAAAATGCTCTGGCAATGGAAACGTTCTGTTAATATCTCCTGATTTGGTCCTTAGCTGCATCATGTATTCATGTATCAGAGCTCATTTTAATAAGCACTTGAGAACTGTGTATTACTGTATGTAAATCTTAGCCTCAATTAAAAACAGTTTTAAAATATTAAATGGTAAATTTAAGCAGGCTGTTTTTCTGTTAGAATTTGTAGCTCCCTGATAATATATATTCTCTCGAAATACACCGAGAACATTTCATTTTTATTTTCTTAAAAATTAATAATTTTATGTTATGTACTTCACTGAGCATGTTACATGGATCATGGTAGTAATTATAAAAACTCATATACTTATTCTGGAGCACGTGATTGTATCAACTAAATGAAAACCTCATGAAAGGAGATATTTTAAAAATATTTTGGTTATATTTTTGATAGATTAGACGCAGGGCACACAAACATATGTAAACACACAACAAACATATATGAAATGACTGATGAAATGCAATGCAACTTATAGATTTATTTCTAAAATTGTTTAAAAAATTAAAATGGACTGTCTCTTAACACTGTTATTTTTCTCCCCAATCCTACACTCCCCTGACCCCCTCCTGTTTTGTTTCTGTTTCTGCTGCTTCTGCCATAAGCCTCCACTTACTGCTTCTATCCCTGAGGTTCCCAGAAGAACTCTCACTCCTCTGTAACTGACATGATTCCTACCGGCATCAAAAGCAATAGCCATCTAAAGGAAAATCTGTAGTGACAGCAGCGACAACAGTCTATCAGGCTGTTTATATCCTGAATACATTTTACAAGAGATCAATTGCGCAAGAACATTAAGGTAACCACTGTGAGTAATACTATTAAATCCTTTAATAGTGTTTGATTTCACACATATGGCATTTGTTCTTTCAAAGTCCCAGTGATGCAAAAATGAATAAATTCTGGTACTGATGTGAGCTTCCCATAGTTCTCTGTGTCTAGTGGGGCCATATGTGGTACCCAAGCTTACAAAAATGTGATAGTCTTAATGGTATTCTCTTTAGTAGACCCTTGATGCCCTGGAAACAAGAATTTTCAACCAATAAATGAAGATGTGTTGGCACATTGAGCATTACAGAAGGACAGAGGCTGAGTTAAAGCTAACTCTTAGAGAAATGGTCTCAAATCACAATTATCTCATATAAATATGAATATCAACTATCTCATATCAGTCTGCAGTGAAATCACCATTCATATTCAAAGTGTAGCTTCCATCCACAAGCGTGTCACAATAGGTAAAAAGAAAAGTATATAAACTACTACTCAAGCTGCCTCAAAAATAACCACTGTAAAATGAGAAGAAATGGAAAGACATTTCTGTGCATATGAACAATGAAAATGTAATACAAGAAAAATAGGACATTACCTAAATCCATTAATATATTTTTCATTAGAAACTCACCTAAAAGGAAGCATTGCTTTACAACTGCAGAGAAGTTTACAAAACCAAAGAAAAGGACAAGTCAGAAAGGCAAATACCATATTAACAGTCATCAGACAATCAGATTGTGGAAAATATTCTGTTTTGTAATAGTTCTCATATCCCAGGACAAAAGCAGCAGAGTGGTCTAGAGACCTTACCCATAAAAAGAGAAATCATTTTGGTTGCAGAATTTGATGGTCAGTTATGTTTCCGTACAGCTTCTTAGACTATGGAATCCAGAAAACGCCGCTGGTTATTTTTGAATGTTTTGCAGTGATGACGTTTTGGGGACATCACATTTAAATGTATATTACTAAGCCTCATTCCATTAGCCAGTGTTCTGATTATGCATCATTTAAAATGAAGCTTCCCTTAAAATTTTGATCTTATTTAAATGAAACATAGGAAGCCATGCTCTGAGCTCCACAATTCTCATTTCCTGGTTATTCTAACAATATTTTCATTTGTACATTTTTGCCCTTTGTTTCTGCTCAATTTTAAATGGCTATAAAAGTTATATTTCTTAACAATAAATTATGCTTACTATTTACCAGCTATTACACCTATCCAGATAGAGATTCTCTCACAGAAGTTAGACTATAAAATTTCAATTGTTAGAAGCAGGTGTCCTGCCTATGTATAACCATTAGTCTATTAAGAAAGCATCTTTTACTTTTTGAGGTCAAAAAAGATCACAATGATTCCACTTAAAAATGTATTATTATCTATCTATGTCTTTGGAATCTGTCACTCTGCCTGATGGTCTTAGTCAGTCTAAGCTGCCATGGTAGAGTCGCTGGCTTATAAAAGATAGAATTTTTTCCTCACAGTCCTGGAGGCTGGAAGTCTGCTATACAGATGGCGACATGATCAGCCTCTCACAAGGACCTTCGATGTTTTGCACAAGACCATCTTCTTGTACATTACTTGGTAGAAAGAGGGCAGGAGAGCTCACTGGGTCCCTTTTAGAAGGGTGCTGATTCTAACCCCGGCACCCCGCCTCCTGACTAATTTCCTTCTAAGGGTCCCACCTCCTACTATATCCGATTGGAAGCTAGTATTTCAGTGTATGAATTTGAAAGGGACATAAACATTCAACACAGTGCTCTAGTTATCTATCATTTCTACATAAATAGATAAAAGAAGAACAAAAAAAAAAAACACTCAAAACATTTCATATTTGCATAAGTATTGTTCACATATACCAATTACTACTATGCTGAATAGTGTTTAATCAAATAATTGTTTTACTATTTTGCTTTTTATTCAACATTTATTTATTTTATTCTTTTTTTGGAGGTTGAATCTCACTCTGTCACCCTTAGTAGAGTGCCTTGGCATTGTAGCTCACAGCAACGTCAAACACTTGGGCTTGAGCAATCCTCTTGCCACAGTCTCCGCATTAGCTGGAACTATAGGTGTGCACCATCACGCCTGGCTAGCTTTTTCTATTTTTAGTGCATTTGGTCTCTCTTTTTCTCAGGCTAGTCTTGAATTTCTGAGCTCAAGCAATCTACCTGCCTTGGCCTCCCAGGGTGTTAGGTTTATAGGCATGAGCCACCAGGCTGGACCTTTACTCAACATTTACACGTACCACATGCTAAAGTTTGGCCATCGTGAGTAATTATGTTAAAAATCCACTGAAATGTAAATAACTTGAATTAATTACAAACAATTGCATCAGTAAAACAATTAACCTATCCGAAACATGCTCATAAAATATCAAAAAGCTTGTCTGTTAAGATAATTGGTGGACTTTGCCACTATACTTTTCACTGAATTACATGTAACTTAGTCAAAATACCTTCTCTAAATTTATTTCAATTTCCATAAGTTTTAAGGAAGATCAGACTCAATAATGATATATGAGCATTATTTGTATGGCTAAATTATTTATTTCAATAGCTAAAATTATTTTTTAATCTTTCTTCCTTAAACCACATATATTTAAAATTGTTATATTAATATATTTCCAATTTTTTTTTTCTTAAAAATCTGTTTTTATCTCTTGGCTGCCCTAAGTTTATGGGGCATCTTAGGTCACAGAGATAAAGGTAACCTTTTAAAGGAGCCATTTAAACAATCTGAAATTAATCCACATGCTCTTATAGGCTAAAGAAATATATATCATCTAAACACAGAGAGCTTGGCATTAACTGTTGAAAGGAAAATTTCTCAAACTAATCCAGTAGTCTGAAATGAACAGTTCAAGAAAGATTAGGCAGTGTAGTTTCATAGGCCATTATAAAAATGTCCTCTATCCAGATGAAAAAGCTTTTTGTGAGTGTTTTCTTTTTCTATTTTTATATGGTTCTTATTGCTATGTATGTATATTTGTGTGTGTGCTTATGTACATGTATACATTTATATATATATGGGGCTGTCCAGAAAGCATACAGCCATATAATATGAGAACTAGAGACGTACATGACTGGATACTTTCCAGACAACTTCTATATGCATGTCAGGTGTACACATGTATATGTAGATATTCTTGTGACATATATTTGTGTCTATACGTGTGCATGTGGTGTGTGCCCCCTTAAATTGTGTCCCTCTAAATTCATATGTTGAACTCCTAATCGCACATGTGACTGCATTTGTGGAGATAGGGCCTTCTTTGAGGTAACTGGGTGTGGCTCTAATCCAGTATGTTTATTGTCCTTATAAAAAGATATAACAGAACTCTGTCTCCCTTCCTCTCTCTCTCTCTCTCGTCTTATACACATAGAAAAGGCAATTTGATGATTCAGTGAAAAGGAGATGTCTTCCCAGTGAGGGAGAAACTCTGTGTTTAATTATGATCCTGGTACTTCAGTCTTGATCTTCCAACTTCCAGAAATGTCAGAAAATAAGTTGCTTGTTGTTTAAACCATATATTCTGTGGTATTTTGTTATGAAAATAACAAAGAAACTCCACAGGTTTTGGTGTCATAAAGTAGGGTAGTTATTTCTATAACACATTCCTAACATTGTGAAAGTGACTTTGAAACTGGGTGAGGGGTAGAGGGTGGGAAATTTTGAGGCACATAATGAAAAATCCTAGATTATCTTGAAAGGACAGTTGGTAAGAATATGGATATGAAAAGTGATTCTGAAGAGGGCTTAGACAGAAATGACGAGAGCTGTAGAGAAAATGTCTCTTATCTTAGCAAAAACATATGTCATCATGAACAGAATGTTGGTAGAAATGTGAAGAAAGGTCCTTGTGGCACGGACTCAAACACAAGTGAAAAATATGTTATCTAAAACTGGTGGAAAGGCAATCGTCTTGTAAAGTGGCAAAGACTTTCCACTGTGACTATGGAAAGTGACTGTGTTTTGGTGTTTTGTGGAAGTAGAACGTTTGAATGATTACTTGGATATTTAGTAGAGGAGATTTCTAAGCACGGTGTTGAAGGTGCAGCTGGTCTTCTTCTTACTGTTTATAGTAAAATATGAGAGGACAGATACATATTGATGATATTAAGCAAGGAGGAATCAGAACTTGAAGACTCGGAGAATTATCAGTCTATCCATATGGTAAAAAAAAAAAAAAAAAAAAAATATATATATATATATATATGTATATATATATATATATATATATATTCTGCAGAGACCAAGGGTCCAGTGGAGAAAAATCACTCCATAATGAGATGACCTCTGAATTTAATCAGTCATCTGAATGAAAGCTAGAAACAGAGAAGGCATAATAACATCAAAAGCACTCACAGCTGGGAATCAAGAAAACACGAAAAATGGGATGGAATGAAGAAATAATTCAAGTTGTCTGGGATTCTATAGGACTAGACAATACCATGATCTGGCTTAAAATATACATTTATCCCTCAAGACAAGGGCAGAATGACCCTGCAGGTAAGTAGAGACCAACAGGGCCACAAATGCTTTTGTATGTCTACGGGGCAAAGCTGTTTCCTCCTTGGATTTAGAAAGAGTGTATTACCTTCTAGGTTTCAGCAGTCCAGGATGCCACTGCCAAGGACCTTAGGGACAAGGCCACTCAGAGCTACAAAGGAAAAGGCCACTCAGAACTAAAAGGACAGGGCATCTGTACAAAGATAGCTATCTGAGACAGTAGGGCTATCACCTAGGTCAGTGTGATGCTGTCCCCCACCCCCAGTGTATCCAGGGGCTGGTGGAGCTTCAAACCAAAGAGAATATTCTTGAACCTTAAGGTGTAATGAAATTTGCCTTTTTAGGTATATTGTCTACTTGAAATCTCTAACTTTCTTATTTTTTTTTCCATTTTTTTTTTAAATTTATTTTTGGAAAGGGAATGTCTAGTCTATGCCCACATTGTAAATCGATAGCATATGACTTATCTGGCTTCACAAATTCACAGCTGGTTCAAAAATTTTCCTCAGGGTGAACTACACATTGAGTCTTACCCACATCTGATTTAGATGACATTTAGGTAATATTTGTGACTTGGAAATCATGCTGGAAAAGGCTAAGAGTTTGTGGCCTGTTGGGACAGGGGTAAATTCATTTTGCATCCATCAAAAATGGGAATTTTAAGGGAAAGCAAAGAAGAGAATGTATAGATAGAAAATTCATATGTTAAAGCCCTCCCTCTGAAGTAGCTATTTATGTGTAGATATGGATTTTAAGAAAGTAATTAATGTTAAATGAGGTCACGAGGGAAATTCATAATCCAATAGGACAGGGGTCCTTAGGAGTAAAGGAAGACATAAGAGCTGTCTCATAAGAGCAAATACAGAGAACAACCATGTAAGGTCAGAGCAACAAGGTGTCTTCTGTAAGCCAGAGAGTCTTCACCAGAAGTTAACCCTGCTGGCACCTTAATCTTGGACTTCCAGCTTTCAGAACTGAGAAACTAAATTCTTGTGGTTTCAACCACTCACTTTGTGGTATTTTGTTATAGCAGCTTCAGATATGAGAGAGAGAGAAATGGGTAGACACAGGAAGAAGAGGGAAGAGAAAAAAAAATGCACCTTGGTAATGCAATTACATGGTTCAAAAATAAAAGCAGATGCAGTACTTGTTTTCTGTTATACATATTATAATTGTCAGTTCTCTCATATATGTCATATTTTATTTCATAATTCAATTAGTATGATGAACTCTTTGACTTCAGAAAATTACTTTTTAATACCCTTTGATATTTCTGTAAGCCTAGAGAAATACATCTGATATATATTATCATCTCTAACATATTATCAGGTCTGAGAATTTGAGCTATGAATTATGAGAACGCAGATACTTATATCTTTATGTAATAGAATAGGTGGTATTCTTTCAGAAGATGGAAACAATAAATCTTAAATATTATATTATTCTTTTAATTTTTGAAGCACCCACTGTCATATTGTATAATGACTATTGTGCAAATAATTGAAAAATATTAAGTCATAGAATTTTATTAAAAGATGTATCTTTTGTATTTTACAGAGTGGTTCATTATCTTCTTTATAAAAAAAATTAGTTTTCATTAATGATATCCTATGAAACTTATTGTACTTCATTAAGCAAAATTAGCTTATGAAAGACAAACAGATCATGAAGAACAACTATAAAAACTAAAAAAAGTTCATTCTATTTTAAAATATTGAAGAACTACTTCAGCAAACAGCACTTAAGAAACCAAAATTCTGCAGGTAAGAATTGTACTGAGCAGTGCCTAAGTTTTCCCTTTCATATTGTGTAAAGGATCCAGGTGCTGAGAAATTGATCAGAGATTCAGACAGTCTCTTGGAACTGGAAAAGTGAAAATAAAGATATTGATACCTGCCAGGGAAGCCAGAAATTGATGCACCGATGTCCCAGAAAAAAAAGAGGAGAGCTAAGCAGGGAGCCTAACACTTGGCACCTTTCTGAGCATTTCCTGATTTTTCAATTTTAGCCAGAATGCTAAGAAGCTAAAGGGAAGTTTGCCAATTTCCTGGGTAGGAGAGACAAACATTTAGTTCAGAACCTGCCAAAGAAGATGGGCTTTGGTAAACACTTCAGGTTTTCAGCTGGCGTTAAAGCAAACTCAAATACCTCCTTTCACAAAGGCTAAAATCCAGCTTTGATACAGTCCTCTCCCAAGCTGATTTAATTGATCTTCTTCTACTCCACTGTCTGCTAAAAAAACAAAAGAAAATCCTTTCTGGCTGAACATAACTACGTTAAAAATCTCAAATTATCTTTACAATTGTTTTTTATACACCGTACTCAACATTTCATCAAAAAGTAGTAGGCTTAAAAGTATATAGGAATAAATGATTGAAAACTAGAATACTAAAATGAATAATTGTTATTGGATTTGTCAGATTTAGATTTTGAAATCATTATGGTTAAATATATGCAAGAAGAATATAGTAGATAGTGTCTGCAGACAATGATGTATAATATGATTTGTGCAGTAATTCTAGATTTAACATTAAGAACACAATTTGGCACATAGCTAGAGTGAGGGTTAGTGAATAGGAAGATGGATTTATAGGAAATAGAATAGATATCAAGAAATGTATCAAAATTATAGTAAAGAACATACATTATTTATGTGATATGATCAGAAGTTCTAACATTATCTTCTAGATCTCTGAATAGAAAGGGGAGAGAGAAAGAATTGTGAGACAGTGAGGTTAGGGGATATGAAGAAGAGAAGAGAAAAGGATAGGAAAGGAAAGCAGAGAGGAGGGGTGGGAAGGAGAAGAACAGAACAAGAGCAATAAGTAAAAACAGTGGCTAATCTACTAAGTAGTATTCATTTTATCTAACTACAACAAAGTGACTGTAATCAAAAATAACTTGCGATATACCTTCAAATAACTAAAAGAGTGGAATTGAATGTTCTCAGCACAAAGAAATGATAAATGCATAGAGGTGATGAGTACCCAGTTTAACCTGATTTGATTATTAGACTTACATGCCTGAATCTAAATATCAGATGTACTCTATAAATATACACAAGTATGATGTATCCATAATAATTAAAAAGAAAAGAAACTAAAAAGAATAAAAAACAACCACCACATAAGAATTTCCCCAAACTAATTAAAAGCAACACTGTACAGTTAAGAAGAACGGTGTAACTGTACAAATAAAACCCCAAGTTGCTGAAAATCAGATTCAGAGAGCATATAGTCATTAAATGCAAAAGGACGCTTTATCTTCAAAGGTGTGGCAACATCACCTACAGCTGACTTTATTACTTAAGCAATGGGAACCAGAGGACAATAGAATATGTCGCTAGAGGACTGAACCTCTAAACCAGAATTCTATACCTAATGAAAACATCCTCCAAAGCCAAAGATGAAATAAAGAATTTTTATGAAAACATAAACTGAGAGAATTTATTATCAGCTCTTCCAACTAAACTAAACGTTTCCTGCAGAGGAAAATAATCACAGCTAGAAGGAGAGAAATATAGGTGGGAATAAAATTCAATAAGAAGGGTAAATATAGACATAATTTAATTTTCTAGGTATTGAATTATAATGCATGTCAATATATTACTGAAGCTAGGAAGATAGGAGAAAAGGGAAAGATTAAATAGCATGGGTAAGCAGGGATAGGCATTTGAAGGTTCTTACAGTTTTTTTTTAATGGTAGATAGTAAATATTAATACAAAAAGATAAGAAAACAGTTAAGAATGTTTCAGTAAGAGTGAAAGAAAAGCGAACAATTGTATAAATAATCTACCAAAGGGTGGAAATAGCAGAAAAAAATATGTCACTGGCTCTAAGAAAGATAACAAAAGGAACAAAAAGAATAAAAAGCTTAAGATGTTACACTTATTTATTGATAGCAGACAAAAAAATAAATAAATAAAGATTCAGAACTTATCTCAATATCAATTGACAACAAAGTATTACTCCTGAAGTTAAAAAGTTAAGCATTACATATATTCCTGAGATTTTGCTGTATGAATTGGAAAAATCATGCAGTTCTTTTGGAATATAGTATTATTCATCATGGGTTATATGTAATCTTTGACCCTTATCTTTTTGGGCCTGTTACACTTCTAGCCTACTTAGAGGTCAAGAAGCAAAGGTAGATATTAGTGGTGGATCTTGAGTACAATCAACTGTGTCTCCCAGGGCAACTACCTCAGCAGAGGTCACTAAACACCCCCAGGCAAGACAGGTTTAATTGCCTCAAAAAGGACTTGAGTGGCTGCTGCTGATGCTGAAGATGACTCATTGGGTTTCAAAGTCTTCAGATAAGGGGGAAAGGGAGGGGAGGGACGGGGGAAGTAGGTGGAAGGAGGGGGATTGGTGAGAATACACTTGTGGTGCATCTTGCAATGGTATATGTGAAACTTAGTAAATGTGGAATGTAAATGTCTTAACACAATAACTGTGAAATTGCCAGGAAGGCTATGTTAACCAGTGTGATATAAACATGTCAACTGGTCTGTGAAACTAGTGTATTATGCCCCATGA
>CAUYPK010010381.1:0-22497 GCA_963574355.1 Loris lydekkerianus
AAGGAGGTAAAGTCTCCATCTTTCTTTAAGGCTGCATAATATTCCATGGTGTACACATACCACAACTTATTAATCCATTTGTGGATCAATGAGCACTTGGGCTTTTTCCATGACTTAGCAATTATGAATTGGGCTGCAATAAGCATTCTGGTACAAATATCTTTGTTATAATGTGATTTTTGGTCTTCTGGGTATATGCCTAGTAGAGGAATTATAGGATTGAATGGCAGATCTATTTAAGTGTTCTCCAAACATCTTTCCAAAAGGAATGTATTAATTTGCATTCCCACCAGCAGTGTAGAAGTGTTCCCTTTTCTCCACATCCACGCCAACATCTCTGGTCTTGGGATTTTGTGATATGGGCTAATCTTACTGGATCAATTTGGTTTTTAAGATCTACCCACATAGCTAGATTTATCTACTTTATTACTTTTTACTGCTACATAGTATCTTTAGTACGCATTCACCCCATCTTACTTCTCCACTCTTCAAAATGAAGACTTCGGTTGCTTCCAGTTCTCGATTCTGTGATAAACATTCCACACATGCCCCCTATGGAGCTGTGAGGGTTTCTCTCCTGTATATCCAAGAGGGGAATGTAGGGTTCCAAGTGTATTTAGTCTCAGCACTGCCAGGATGTTCTCTAGAAGGTCTATTCTACTCTATATTCCCACCAGGAGTCATGAAGTTTTGTCTCTTCACTTCTCCATCAATATTTGGTATTATCCAGTTTCCTACTTTTCGCAAACCTGACGGGTGTAAGGAGGTACCTCATTGCGTTAATGTGCACGTCTTTGATAACCAGTGAGGCCGACCCCCTCTTCCCTTATTGGTCAAGGACCTCAGAAGAGGAAAAACCCAAATGACTATCAAGCCTTCTTCCTGTCTTCCCTGAGTTTCTTGTCTTTGTTTTGTTTTCAGGAGTTCTTGTACCTTTAGATATTAACTCCTTCACCATTGTGGCCATTACAAATATCCCCACCCAGTCTGTTGTGCATGAACCTTATCGTGTCCTTCATGGAAGAGTCGATAAGGTCAGTTCCATCAACACTGACCCTGCAGTTTGTGTTTTGGGTCCCTTGTTTTAAAAGACTTCCTCTTTTCTAAAAACTTACAAAAATATTCTTCTATGCTTTCAACTCTTAGTTTTACAGTTTATTTTATTTATTATTATTATTTTTTAGAGACAGACCCTCATTTTGTCGCCCTTGGTAGAGCCCTGTGGCGTCACAGCTCACAGCAACCTCCAGCTCTTAGGCTTAGGCGATTCTCCTGCCTCAGCCTCCTGAGCAGCTGGAACTACAGGCGCCTGCCACAACGCCCAGCTATTTTTTTGTTGCAGTTTGGCCAGGGCTGGGTTCAAACCCATCACCCTCCATATAGGGGGCCGGCAACCTACTCACTGAGCCACAGGCGCTGCCCAGCTCTACAGTTTTGATTCACACTTATGTCCTGAATTCATCTGAAGTTTTTATATGGAGTAAGGCAGATTCCAACTTCATCTGCAATAAACATTCCACATACATGTTTGTGAACGTGACTTTTAAGCATTCCTCTTATTTGTTGCTTTCTTAATATATGTATGTATTTTATTTTTTATAATGAGGTCTGCCTCTGTTGGTCAGGCTGCAGTGAAGTGGGTGGCTAGGCTCAACGTAGCCTCAAACTCCTGGGTTCAAGCAATCCACTCACCTCAGCCTTCTGAGTAGCTGGGACTACAGGCACGCACTACTAAATCAGATAATTTATGTTTTGTAGAGACCAATTATCACTACATTGCCCAGGCTGATCCTGAACTCTGGCCCCAAGCAATCCTCCCAGCTCAGCCTCCTAAAGTGCTAGGATTACAGGCGCGAGCCACCGCACTTGGCCTATATTTCCTAGGTTGGCTTAACTATTCATGGGTCTTTATCCACATATATTTTAGAATAAATTTGCTAAGTTCCAGGAAAAAATTCTTCCTAGAATTTTAGTTGGACTTGCACTGGATTCATCAATTCTCTTAGATATAAAATCTTTGTGACACCTGTCCCATCCAAGAATATAGACAACTCCTCCATTTATACTATATTCCTGTGTATCATCTAGTGTGATTTAAACTTTTTTCTCTTAAAAGATCTTGTGCATTTTTGTCTGGCTATTTCCTTGATACTTCAAATTTTGCTTGCTACATGGAATAGAACACTCTCTAAAAGTTTTGTAAAGACAGTGAGCTTTAGAAGATCATGTATACCAGAGAATATCTTTATTTCATCCTCAACTTAAGCTGGTTACAAAATTGTTTTGACTCAGTGTCTATGGCTCAAGCGGCTAAGGTGCCAGCCACATACACCTGAGCTGGCAGGTTCGAATCCAGCCCGGGCCCGCTAAACAACAATGACAACTACAACCAAAAAATAGCCGGACGTTGTGGCAGGCGCCTATAGTCCCAGCTACTTGGGAGACAGGCAGGAGAATTGCTTGAGCTCAGGAGTTAGAGGTTGCTGTGAGCTGTGATGCTATGGCACTCTACCCAGGGTGACAGCATGAGGCTCTGTGTCAAAAAAAAAAAAAAAAAAAATTGTAGTTTCAATATTTCTTTCCTTTGCCACTTTGAAATATATTCTTGTCTCCAAGATGTGTTTAGAAATCCGGTATGATTCATATTCTTGGTTCTTAGCTGATCTTTATCTCTTGAAGCTTTGTAAATTTTTTTTTTTCTTTTTACCCTGGATGTTTTAAAATCTTACTATAATGTATCTAAGGACATCTACAAACAAAAGCTTCCAAGTTTTCTTTCTTTCTTTCTTCCTTTTTTTTTTTTTTTGCAGTTTTTGGCCCGGTCTGGGTTTGAACCCACCACCTTCAGCATATAGGGCTGGCGTCCTACTGCTTTGAGCCACAGGCGCCGCCCCAGAGCTTTCAAGTTTTTTAAGTTTATTTCCTCAAATATTTTCTCTTTTATACTTTTAAAAACATCTTTCTTGTTCTAGCACGAAAGCGGTGTTTATGTTACTGACCTAATCCTCCTAACTTTTCCTTTCCTATTTTCTAACTCTCTGTCTCTGATGCTTTATGGGAGAATTTCTTGGTTTAATCTCCCAGGTCAGAATTTGGCCTTCAACTGTGCACTTAGGAATTCATCTCTAATCTTGAGTTTTATTTCACTTATTGCATTTATACACACTATGTAAAATCAGATTTAAGAGGCTTAAATCTCTAATAAACACCACACAGTCCTCAGTATGGGGGGGAGGGGACTGTGGCATCTTGGATGTCTTTTGTTCACTCCAGGGGACTTGAGCACTAACCCAGGACCCTCTATCACTGGACCTGCCCTGTCCCTCTTTCCCCCACCTCGGGCTCCCTGTCCTCTCCCCCTCAGGGTCCTGCGGCCCTCTTCTGCGCCCTGGGTGCCGTTTCCTCCCTCATCGGGACTCAGCTGTGTCCACTGTCCTCCCTGAAGCGCTCACAAACTTGACCTGCCTTTGAATACTGTGGCTGATTTGAGGGAGGGGACAATTATTCTGGTTACTTTGTCCTCTTTGCTGAAATGGAAAGGGGAAATTTTTTTCTAAATTCTAAATGCAGAATAAAAGCTATTTTATCAATCTGACTCTGACAAAATCTGTAGCTGTTCTTTAGTGATTAGCTAGTTATCAGACAGATGTAAATCTACCCACGAAGAGCCCTGTTCACAGTACTTGAATAAAGATTCCTTCAGGCACATTCAGTCCAATCAGGAGTGTTGCCTTTGATAGACCCCTTAGTCCAGAGGCTGTACTCCACAGCTGCAGGCAACCCTGTGAGAGGAGGAGTGACAAGGAGCTCCGCCTACTTCACTTCTAGAAGCACAAGGGGACTGGAGGCTCTGGGATCCACAGCCGCCCCACATGGAAAGTCTTGGTTGCCCCATGCTGGAAAGTAGACTGAAAAAGAGTGGGGCTACACGGTGGAGTGCCATAAACGATGGAGACTCTACATCTTTTGTGTTATCCTGGACGGAGTTGAAACACGTTCTTTTAAGTCAAGTATCAGAAGAACAGAAAAGCAAATATCCAACGTACTCAACATGAAGCCAGTTGACGATCTAATACATAAGAGAAAAACTCAAATCAGTTCAAGCTGGGGGGACAGGAAAGGGATGAGGGGAGAGAGGGAAAGAGAGGGAGGCTGGTGTGCTCCCACCTACTGGGCACAATGTAAGGGTGTATGTCACAGCTCCTGGGTGCAGGACACAACGACAACAGGGACTCTACCAACAAATGCAAATGTTGTAACTGATTATTTTTACTCCTGTTCTAATCTGAAGTTTTAAAAAAGGAGTGGGGATGAAGAGGAAGGTGGATGGAGCTGAGCAGCAAGATGGCGAGAGGAGTGTGTCTATGAAATTGAGAAATATTCTAATGGCTGGGTGAAAGACTTTTAAGCAATGGAAGAACGCTAAACACTCACTGGAAGAGCTCTACGTGGTGTGCTGTAAGAATCCCATAGTAAAATACATCTTATTCCTTAAGGCACCAAAGTCACATCTATGCTGTCATTTCCTAGGACTCTGCACAGAGGCAAAACCACTAGGGCCATGGCTTTTATTCAGAATATTGGCAAATAAATAAATAAAGGGTTTCCTTAGTCCAGGTGTGAATTAATTTTACTGTCTTTGCTTTTCTAAGTCATCAAGTCCTGAGTATCTCATGTGTATCCTTTAACACAGCATTTGCCAAAGAGGGTTTCACAGTTATAAGGAATGGTGGATCTACAGTCAAACACATTTGGGATATGCAGGGATATACAGTTTTAGCGTGAGTTCTTTACGGGATTTCTTGGTGCCTGTAATCTGCAAATGTGTGACGTGGTACACCACACCTCTTAGATCTGTCCACAGAATCTTTTTCCTCCAGGCATCTCAGGAGTCTGCTATTCCATGAAGCAAACTGCAGGCAAGATTCTGATAGATTGTCTGGCTTCGTTTCAGTTAGAATAGGGATTTAACAGATGCCGGCAAGGACGATTTTTTTGCAATGGTTATGAAGAGGCCTCTTGCAAGATGCATTCTTCATCATCTCACAATGCAGAGGCAATCACTTTAACCTAGAAAGTGTCATCAGTAATTTCTGCCACTAGGCATGATTATATTGAGTTAAGTGGTTTATTCCAAAGCCTCTTGGGTTCTTCTCCCTTGTGGTACTTTATGTGGTTAGTCTTGTTTTCCTGATAGTACATACACTCTGTGGGGTGGGAATCATACAGAACCCTTACTGAGTAAGGCACACACCAGGGTATAGGGTTAGATGCAACAGGCAACTCGATTGGGAAAATGCAGCGCAAGTGAAAGTAAGAGATAAGATGACATCTAAGTATTTCAGTGCTTTAATTATCACCCACCACCCTCTTTTTTTCCCCTCTGCCCTTTTTTGGGCACTAAATATTCCCTGGAAGGAAAATGGGGCAATCAATGAAAGCAAGATAGCCCTGAAAAATCTATCTAGGATGTGCAGGGTTGTACAATTTTCCTATCTGTTCCCATTTGAAGAATACGTCATTGGCTAACAACTTAAAGCTATGGCAGCTAGTTTTTTGTTTAATTTGCCCCCAGTTCCTTCATTAATTGACCAACATTTTTGCCCCTGTTTTCCTCATGGCTGTGTTTTCTTTTAATGTAAAATACAGCATCTTTCAGATCTTTGCTTGCTTTGCAAGTCAGGAAAAATTTCCCTACCATCTCTAAAAGCACTTGGCAGGTAAAAGCTCTGTCATCACATCCTTGAGTATGAAAGTCCTTAGCTTAGTCTAATGGCATTTGGCCAAGTAAACAATTTGCAGTCTATTATTTCCACTGGAAAGTCCCTTGTTCAAATTGAAGAATTTCACAATTTAAAAAATAGCCACTGGTCAGAGGAACCCCAGGTCTTCTTAGCTTGGATTTTGCTACTTTATGAGGTTGCATTCATGTGGCCAGGTTGACAATAGCAGTACATCAAATTTGCAATGTAAGCTTTAGGACCAACTATTTCTGTCCACAGCTCCTTTGTTCACACTGCCCTTGTTTTCCTGCACCCCACCCCCATCTCCATCTCTAAAGTCACGGGTCCCTCTGCACCAACCTCTTCAGACCCTGCCCTTGCTGGCCCCTCACCCTTGCCCTACCCTTATCCCTGACCTTATCCTTCATTCTTCTGGTGTTTTATCAATGCCACTTGCAGGCTCCTTTCACAGTTTCTTTACAAACTTCATTAACTGTCCACATACTTCCTCTTTCTTTTCAAGTCTTTCAATTATTGAACTTCCCTCATTCCACCCCCAGCCCCAAACCAGCCAAGAGATGTAGCTGGCACACTTCTCACTGAAGCTTCCAGACCACAGCTCCAAAGCGTCTTATCAATAATCCCATTTTCTCTGCCCACAAAGGATACTCCCAACATTCCTACGGATCATCCGTCAGCCTCCAAGGCTATCCCTCAGCTCCCTATACATCAAGCTCACTGTTTCCATGCTTACCCTGCCCACCACCCTAACCCTGTCAATGGAGCACAGTATCAAAGTTGACCTCCCAGCTCCTCAGACCTCTCCTCATCCCTAACTTTCTAGTCCACTGCCCTGGGTCCTCCCACCTTACACAGTCATGTCTTAGAGGTTTATGTGGAGTGTTGATGGGATCTAGGATGTTATATTGGCCCATCAAACAAGGTGGACTCAGGAGGAGTAACACCATAAACAGGCTGGATTTTTTTTTTTTACAACTGCCTTTGACTCCATTAAGCTTGTTCAGTCTTCCCCATCCCTGAAAGAAATTCTAGGCCCATTCTATAGTTTGTCCACTTTCTCCCAGGTGCAAATGAGTATCTTTGATTTAATAAAAAGTCCACATAATCTAAATCTAAGTCCACACTTCACTCTCCTAGTCCATTCCAGTGTCTCCTTTCCCTCACGGTTTGGGCCATGCTCCTCTCGCACCTCCTCCTGCCACCGGGTATGTAGCCCCGCATTCTAGCCCCTGCGGAAGGTGAGCGGAGTACCAGGAAGAGATTCAAGGACAACTAGAGGCCTCATGACACTGCTGCCACTGAAATATGTGTTGGACACTCAAATTCTGGTTCTTTTTCTCTTTTGTGGTTTTTGTGGGTTTTTATGAGCTCCACTACATTATTTAACAGGTAGGGTGTCTCCTCTTGGGCCACGTGTGACATGGCCCTGTGTCCCTGGCTCCTGGAGGTCTCTCTCTGTTCTCACCCTTCCCAAAAAGCCAGTATGGTAAAAACTGGAAAGACAACTCAAGAACTACTACACTCAACAATAAAAAGGTGAACTCATTAAAAAATGGCTGAAAGGATTTGAATAGATTTATCTAAAGAAGATATACAAGCAGCTAGTAATCACATGAAAAGATGCTCAACAGCAGAATCTCCAAAGTAATGCAACTCAAAACCACCATCAGATTCTACTTTATACCCACTAGGACGGCTCTGACAGTGACAGTGTTGGCAGAGAAATGGAGAAACTGGAACTCTGGTATGCTGTACTCCCACATGGGTGGGAATCCATTTAATGGCATAGCTGCTTTGGAAATAGTCTGGAAGTTCCACAAAAGGATGAACAGAGAGTCACATGTGACTCCATTACACTGACCCCCCGCAATTCCAGTCCAAGGTTTATACCAAGAGAATTAAAAATAGATGTTCAAATGAAAACTCGTAACACAAACATTCAAAAGCAGCATTATTTATAATAGCCAAAAAGTAGAAACAACCTAAATGTCCCACAACTGGGTAAACAAAATGTGGTATGTTCACACCATGGTATATCCAATGCAATGGAATGTTATTCCACAGTAAAAAGTAGTGAAGCACTCATTCCTGCCGTCATACGGATGAACTTTCAAAACATTATGCCAAGTGCAAGAAGGCAGATCAAAAAGGCCGTCTGTTGTATAATTCCATTTATATGAAATGCTTCGAATAGGCAAATCCATAGAGACAGAACAATTAGTGGTTGCCAGGGGCTGAGAGGTGATAATAAGTCAAAGTTATAAATTGACTAATACTAGTTTCCAATTAGAAAGTAAAATGTCTTTTACTTGAATTATTTCTTTGATTCTAGAATTGAAAGCTTGATTTTTTTCAAAAGATGTTACAAATCAAATAATATGGCATTATACTTTCACAGATGATTGGCTTCAGAGAGAGTTTGTTAAAAAAACAAACAAAAGCAAATCCTTTGTGTTACCCATTCAACAAATATGGACCCGTGTCTGCTATGTCCCAGGCCCTCCACTGAGCACTGGGGGCACAGGGGGGGCAGAGCAGATGTCAGCTCAGTCCTCTTGGTGCAGGATGACATTATTGAAGTGAATTTATGTCAGATTATGTAAGCAATTTAGCTGAGCAGTCCCAATTACTTGGGTATAAACAGATGTTTTATTTTTCCAGTAAATGTTTTCAACTTTGGACTGTTAATCCTCCTTCTCACTGGGTGGCAGTTCTAGTCTACAGCTTGCTGTCCCTTTCAGTTATTGAAACATTGTCTTTGCTTAATAAAACTTGGTTCTGTTTATTTCAGAACATTAATCACTCACTTCATCAAGCTCCCTTGTCCTCCCATGCAACTAGTCTTAGCTTAGGGGAGACAGGTGGAGTGTGGTTTGCTGTTGGATACCACACCCTCCTTTCCTGCAGTTTCCCTCCTGGTTCCAACTCAGAAGGGTGAGAGAAAAAGACATCCGGCCATAGAACGGCCCAGGCAATTCTGATGTTCCCTTTCTCTTGGTAACCACTACTGCTGAAGCCATAATAGACAGGGTGCCGGGAGCCAGTACCCTGACCAGCTAACTGGTGAGGGATTTATCCCAGTAGTTTCCCTAGGGTTGGTGGTCTCTTGAGAGACCCAGCCACTTCTTCCATTTGGTGGCCTTGTACCATATTTCTCTGATCTGCATACTCCTTTGACCTGCAATGGAATTATAAGTCCTTGACTACAGATCTCAACTATGCTTTCTGGTCCCAATTCTGGAGTGGATGGTCATGGGCCAGATACATCTTCTGTACCTTTCTGGTAACACATACTTTCTACTGGCCATCTCTTTCTACACACCATCTCTTGTCTCAGTCTTTTTTTCTGGTTTTCTTTTTCTCAGGTAGGAACGGGCCAAAAGCCCAGTGGCAGGATATATCCCACTAGGAAAGGAGACGTCAGTCTGTAGACACATTCGCGTTGACCAGCCCCTGTCTAGCTTACCATGCTGCACTAGTTGGGCTTACCCTTACTCTACCAAAAAGAAGGAGGGAAGTATTTCATGCTATTAGCTTCAATGGCCCTGTGCTGTATCAGCCAGTATGCAGTGGCCTATTCCCCAGCGTGCAAGATGCCTGAGGCTAGCAGGAAACATGTGAAATTGCAGGTGAAATCACGTGAAATGTGTATAGGAAATAGAGTCCGAGTAATCCAGACACACCGTATCTGCTTTACAGTAACTGTTAAAGCTGAACATATGCCTAATCTATGACCCAGCCATTCTTTTTATTGTAAACAAATAACTTATAACTATATAAATTTATACAATCTGCATGGCATATAATATATGGGGTACAAAGTGATGTTATGACTCATAAAGTCAATGTGGAATAATGAAAGTAGTTAACATACCTGTCACTTTAAATACATAACATTTTTGTAGTGAGTACATTTGAAGTTTACTCTTAGCAATTTTGAAATGTACAAATGTACAATGTTCACCACACTGTTTCATAGATCTTTATTTAAAGTTTCAAAATATTATGGGGGTACAAATGTTTTGGTTACACATGTTGATTTTGTTTTGCTTGAGTGACGGTTATGAGTGTGCCTGTCACCCAGGCAGGGTTGACTGTACTTGTCAGGTGGCTGCTGCCCCTGCTCTCCTCCCCCTCACCCCTGCTATATTTCTGCTGAGTCTTACTCCCTTGTGCACCTGTGTGCTCATCAGTTAGTTCCAGTTTAATATTAGGTACACGTGATACAGTGCTATCCAAATTGTTGCAAAAGGCCCTAATTCATCCTATTTCATGGATGAGTAGTAAGTATTCCATAGTATACATACACCACATTTTGTTAATCTACTTGTGAATTAATGATGGGTACTTGGGTTCATTCCATTTCTTTGTGACTGTGAATTGTGCTTTAGTAAATATTTAAGTGCAGGTGTTTTTGATAAAATGACCTGTTTTCCTTCAAGTAAATACACAGTAGTGGAATTGCTGGATCAAATGGTAGGTCTACTTTTAGAAGACCTTTGAGGAATCTCCATACTATTTTCCACAGAGATTAGGCTAATCAGCAGTCACACCAACAGTGCACAGTGTTCCTCTCCCTCTGCATCCACTCTGGCATCTATTGTTTTGGGACTTTTTAATAAAAGCCGTTTAAAGCTGGGTGTGGTGGCTCATGCCTGCCTGCAATCCTAGCACTCTGGGAGGCCAAGGGGGGTGGATTGCCTGAGCTCAGGAGTTCCAGACCACCCTGAGCAAGAGCAAGACCCCATCTCTAAATAATAACCAGGCGTTGTTGTGGGTGCCTGTAGTCCCAGCTACTTGGTAAGCTGAGGCAAGTGGACTGCTTGTGGTTGAGGTTGAGGTTGCTGTGAGCTATGATGCCATGGCAGTCTACTGAGGGTGACAAAGTAAGACTCTGTTTAAAAAAAAAAGAAAAATTCTAACTGGGGTAAGGTGATATCTTATTGTGGCTTTAATTTGCATTTCCCTGATAATTAGTTAAACATTTTTCATGTGTTTATTTGCTGTTAATGTAGTCTATCTTCTTTTGAAAAGCTTCTTTTCATGTCTTTTGCCCCTTTTAAATAGGAATGTTTGCTTCTTCCTTATTGATTTGCTTGAATTATTTATAGATTCTAGTTATTAGCCCTTTATCGAATGTATAGCTTGCACAAATATTTTCTCCCATTCTGTAGGTTGTCTATTTGCTCTGTTGATTATTTCCTTATGTACATAGCATATATCTTTTTTTTGGAGACAGGGTCTCATTCTGCTGCCCAGGCTAGAGCATAGTATCAATCTAGCTCACAGCAACCTCAAACTCCTGGCTCAAATGATCCTCCTTCCTCAGCCTCCTGAGTAGCTGGGGCTATCGGCACCTGCCACAATGCCCAGCTAAATTCTTCTGTTTTGTAGAGATGGGGGCTTGCTTTTGCTCAGGCTGGTCTCGAACTCCCGAGCTGAAAGGCTTTTCCTGTTTCAGCCTCTCAGAGTGCTACAATTAGAGGTGTGAGCCACCGTGCCTGGCCCTAATACATACATCTTAAAAATACATCTTAAGCAAACTATTCCCCCTGAGATTTTGTACCTTTTGATCAACATCTCCCATTCCCTGCCTGATCCCACCCAGCCTCTCTAACACTGTCTTTTTCTATGAGTTAAATCATTTCATATTCCACGTAGAAGTGTGTGGTATAGTATTTGTCTTTCTGAGCCTATTTAACGTAAAATAATATTCTTCAGTTCTATCCACATTGTCAAAAATAACAGCTTTCTCTTTTTAAGGCTGAATAGTATCCCATTGTGTGCGTGTGTCTCTCTCTGTCATGTTTTTTTTTACCCATTCATCTGCTGATAGACATTTATGTTGGTTCCCGAGAGTGGCTGTTGTCAATAGTGCTACAAGGAACACAGAAGTGAAGACATCTCTTTGACAAACTGATTTCAAACATTTTAGGCAAATACTTAGAAGTGAGACTGCTGGATTATATGGTAATTTTGTTTTTAGTTTTTTTGAGGGATCTCCATAATGGCTGTACTAATTTACATTCCCATCAACAATGCACAAGGGTTCCCTTGTCTTCACATCCTCACAAACATTTGTGTTTTGTC
Organism: Loris lydekkerianus; assembly: GCA_963574355.1. Lineage (NCBI taxonomy): Eukaryota > Metazoa > Chordata > Mammalia > Primates > Lorisidae > Loris > Loris lydekkerianus. Next base: position 11,835 of record CAUYPK010010381.1, read on the forward strand.
TTTTTGGTAATAGCTATTCCTACAGGGGTGAGACAATGTCTCATTGTGGCTTTCATTTGCATCTCCCTAATGATCAGCAATGCTGAGCATTTTTTCATATACAGTCATCCCTGGGGTACTGGGTGGGAATTGGTTGCATATGCCATATGCCAAAATCCCCAACATATATCAAAACCTGTGCATACTCAAGTTCTGCGGTTGGCCCTATAGAACCTGCCTACACCAAAAATCAGCCCTCCTTACATCTGCAGCTTTTGTATCCTACAAATACTGATCTGTGCTTAGTTGAAAAAAACCTGCATGTAAGTGGGTCCAGGCAGTTAAACTGGTGTTGCTCAAGGGTCAACTGTGTTTGTTGGCCATTTGTAAGTAGTCTTTTGAGATATATGACTCAGCAATTCTACTTCTACTCAACAAAAGTGACTACATATGCACCCAAATGGTACAACAGTGTTCGTGACAGCATTTTTCATAACAGCCCCCAAATTGGAAATAGTAGAAATATAGTAGAATGACTAAATTGTGGCACTCACACAAAGGAGTCCTTTGTAGCAAAGAAAATTCCTACTATGTGTAACATGGGTGTATTTCACAAACATTAAGGGAAAAGAGACAGAAGAAAAATATATAATGTATTGTGGCATTTAAATGAAGTTCAAAAGCAGCCAACACTAAAAGATGATGTCCAGTGTCAGAAAAATGATTACCCTTGGGGAGGAAGTATGTGTGATGCACAGAGAAAGGGTTATTGCTAATGTTCTATTTCTTGATCCAGCTATGTTCCTTGACCTCTATACTTACATCCTATGCAGTCCTTTGTGAAGTAGGTGCATCACACTTTAATAGAATGTTTACTTAAAGATAATGTTCTTCTTCCTTTAAAAAGTTAGTAATTATATAAAGACTTTACCCAAAGAGGCCAATTTAACATATGCAGCTTCAGAAGTTAGTGCTAACATACCCCCTCGTAATGCTCAGCTTTTCATTTAGAGAAAACTTCTAAATTAATGTGTTCAAGTATTCCTTGAATGTACCAAAAAAAATGTGTTGGCACCACTAGCAGGAGAACACGACGTGTTAAATGGTGCCAGTTTATGGCAAAGTCTTTGGATGTTTCCAAGACAAAGCCAGTTAGGCTATGTCTAGTGCTGGCTCACTGTTACCATCTGCTGTAAGGAATCGAGGTTGGAAACTCGATTTCCAAGGAAACCGAAAGTGAAACAGCTCTCAGTATTGTGGATGCTGTTGTGAAGTTATTTCAGCACTGAAGATAAATGGACTTGCTTTTTGGAGTTATTTCAGATTAATGTACATAAGGATGTGATATTTTATTGCAAATAGTTTTAAAATAGAAAATTTCCTAAGTCTACTAATATAACAAAACCAAAATTACCAAGATGCCGCATAGTAATAAATACATTTTAAGATATATAAAATTGTAAAATTTTAACCTCCCCCTCTCAAAAGCATTCCATTTAAGCTCTGCATTATACAGATGGTCTCTGTATCCATGAAAAATAGCTGAATCATTCAATTAACCCTTCCTTTCTGAAGCAGGCCAACTCCACCACAACCCCCTCCCTAGTCCAGACAAAATGAATCACTCAAAATTGTATGTTACGTTAAATCTGTCTGAGGTGAGGGTGGTGGGGAAAGAACACTTAAGCTTCTACAGCTTCGCAGGTGCTCTTCTGGATTTGAAAAGCACCCAGCCTGTTCTCAGAGCTTCTCCATCAGGTGATGGCAGGATAGAGGGTGAAGGGTTAGGAAGACGGTAAGGTTGGAAAGCAAAATCTTTCAAAATATGGCTCCAAACAAAACCTGGGAAGTTTAATCTTTTAGTCAATGGGAAAATGTCTAAAAATTGGTTCCACAGGAGGAGGTGACATGATGCCATTTGTGCTTTCAGGAAAATGACACCTGTGAAGGACAGATCGGCAATGGCAAAGTCTGGAAGCATGAAGATGGGTGAACTCAGTAACTGTCAAGTGTATTTTTCGCAGTAACTTCATAAGGAAATTGTGGCAGGGATAGAGAGTTGTAGAAGAATTGTTTGTGAGGTGGCATTAAGAGGACTTGAAGCTGAATGTGGTGGCGCATGCCTGGAAACCCAGTACTTTGGGAGGCCAAGAGTGAGGACCGTCTAAGCCAAAAATTTAAGAACAGCCTGGGGAACACAGTGAGACCTGTCTCTCAAACTAAAAAACAAACAAACAAACAAACAAAAAAAAAAAACTTCTCAAATTTCTTTAAAAAAAAAAAAAAAGAATTTGATGACGGATAGGTAATGAGATTAATTGAAAAGCAATTTCAAAAATAAATGTAATTCACCTAGCTGAGGGCCTGGCACACAATGAGTGTGATTTTTCTGTTACTTCATTGCTGGAATAACTATGTTTGTTTTTTTAAACTAAATAATTTCAAATGTGAAAAATTTAAACAAAATGAAAACAACCACATTGGAAGACTTTTAACATTTGGCAAAATATGGCAATGTTAAATAAAGTTGAAAATACTCATCCCCCAAGACCCTGCAAATCCAGTTGGGGCTATCACCCCTAGAGAACCTTTCACACATAGGAGGGTTTTACCCATAAGGAAGTTCATTGCAGCATGGTTAAAAATTGTTGAAAACTGAAACCACCCAAAAGGTCTATCAAGAGGAAATTGAATTTATAAGCTGCAGAATACTTATATAATGGCACACCACACAGCATTTACTAGGATGGATAAATCCCAAAACATTTGCAGAGGGATGTGTTATGATACCATCTAAACTAAGGTTTAAAACCCATTAAATAATATATAATAAATAAGAGTCTGTATACAAGAGGATCGGGTCTTAATTATATTTGACATTTAATTTCTCTGGAAAAAGCTTAAGCAAGTATGGAATAATGTTAGGATTTAATAAAGGTTACTACGTCGGTGTTCATTGTGAGAGTATTCTTATTCATGTGTTCAAAACATTATGCAATAAAATAAGAAAAATGCAGTAAAATGGTCAAATGTCTACTATTCTCTAAGCTCCGGAATAATCATGCCCAGCACTTGCTCCAGGACAGAGGTGCTCACATCTTTAACCTTGAGTGATCTCCAGAGAAGCAGCAACCACCTTGGTGCACTACACAGTTCTGATTTGGCTCATACCTTGAGCAATTCAATAATTATTTTGTAACCTTGAGCAATTTGTTTTATTATTGGCTTCGATTTCTTTACCTCTAGGGATCCAATCAGTACAGCTCAGGTGAGAGCTTGAATCTTAAAGCGAATCTTAAAAATAGTAACGAGGGTAGCAGTGATATGTCAGGGTAGCAGAGGCTCTGGTGAGCACTTTAATTGGGAGGATTAAGTGGGACAGTACATTCATGTCCTGTGATGGTCCCTAAACTATACATCAGAAAACTGAGGTTTAAAGAGGTTAAATAACTTGCCAATGAACACATATGGCAGGGATTTTAATACAGATACACCTGTCACCTTCTGACTCCCAAGCCCGTGCATGGTCTTACCCAGACCCAAGGACTCTGGCTAGGTCAGATCCGTACCGTTAGTGAGTGTTCCTCCTCCTGTTCTGAGCAGGATGGCAACATAGTATATCCCGCAAACCAAACACTTTGGAAGTAATAGGGGGTACTAATAATGACTCCAGAACCACAGGCATCAACCAGGACTATCTCAGGCAAACTGGGACACAAGGTCACCCTAGTTCTGCTTCTCTAGCAAACAAATTCCAGCAGGCTTTTGCTGGAATGTATCATACAAGAACAACAGTTTTCTAGTAGTAAACAAGCAGATTTATTTAGATTCCCAACCTAAAGTTCTGTTGTTCCATTAACACCAGAAGTCTTAACCCAGCTGGCAGAAAAACATGGCTGAAGTGGTGTCTTCCGATGCTGTCTACGTGCACGGCTCTTGCCAAAAGAGACACAGCAGCTGCTCCAAAGTCCCTCCAGGTTTTAGCCCTTACTGCCTTATTCATATTCTGGAACACAGTTTCTATTTCCTCCCTGGCTGAAGCATTTAGAAAAACCCCATCTGCAGAGAAGCAGTCACTGCGGGAAGGCTTTGAGGACGGGATGATGTTGCCCTCTGGTGTTACCAAGGACGCAGCAAGCAGCTGCACGGAGTTGGCCAGGGCGAGGTGAAGGCCAGAAGCACAGCACCGGCACTTACTAGTGTGTCGCCACGTATGCCTCGGCAATCCTTACAAAGACTTTGCAAGTCCTCATTTTTATAAATAAGAAACCTCCCCAGGGATTAATTTGTTCAAGGTCACATAGTAAAGAGATGGATTAAAATTAGAATCCAAACATTTGTAGCATTAACGCCCTTGGTCTTTGCTGGTATCATCGTTCTGGAGGCCATATAGAAACGGGGTCTTCAAATATTCAAAGTATATTTAATATCAACTCCATGAGGTAAATTAAACACGACAGATGCACTTATTTTATAAAGAAACCTTAGAGTACCTTACAATGAAGGGCATGTGTGTATGGCAGAGAGAAAGGGAACATTGTCTCGGAGCCTGTGCTTATGTGATTTCTTTCACATTTAATGCCCTCCTAAGTCTTTGGTAATATTTTCCTTCATTCTTCATAAAATTTCATAACATCTCACCAATCTTTGTATCTATCCTGGTTTTGGTTCTTCTACCATTTCCTCTGTAGCACTTTTCTTCGTCACTTTGTATTACAGTCATGGCTTATCTGATTCCTCTTTTCACCGTCTTTGTCTTACATAATAAACTACCTGAGAGCTGAAACTACGCCTTACTTTAATTTCAAACCTCTATTCCACAAAACCTCTCACAGTGCTTCTTCACTAAGAATAGACCCTCAAGGCATTTGCATAATTTGGATTGCAATAGATGTAAGCCACTGTCTTTAATGAAATTTTGAATTCCAAGAGATTAATGTTTTCTTCCAACTGGATGACATCCCACTGTGTCCTGGTGAGTGTAAAGCAGCCATGTCAAATGTGCAGCACACTGGTATGATCAGAGCTCTCCCAGTCCCCGTGCACATACTGGTGAAAGCATAAGACAAAGCCCCTGGGTCTGGGAATGGGCTGGTGGCCTCGTCCCTCCCCGTATTTTGAGTGGAGACCGTGTTCCACCATGCTGGTTTCTGTCTACCTTCATTTTGCCATCCCCCTCCTCCATATTTGGAACTCTGTTCTACGCTAGCACCATCTACCCTCTCATTCAACTGCTCCCTTAAATAGAATCTTTCCGCTTTTTCCTTTCCCTAAATGGCTTTCACTGCCCCTGACTCTGGCGTGTCCTCTGTTTTCAGGGAAATGTGTCTAACCTCCTGACCTCTAACTGCTGCAGACCAGCTGTCTTCCCACAGGCCATATATTACCCCTGTTTAAGCTACTCTTTAAATTCCTGGCATGCTCAGTCAGCAGCGTCTTTAGCAGCAGCACCATCTGCTAGGAGTTTAACCCCTGGCTCCCTGGACTGTCATGGTGGAGGTAGATCAGGAGGCCAAGCTACCCCAGCAGGCAGACACAAGTCACGTACTGCGCGTCCCTGTAATCCCACTCATTCTGAGGTTTAGCAAAGTAAGTTCTAATATTGAAAAGAAAAAATCTAGTACATTTATGTGTTGGGATACATAATAGCAAAATATGAGAAGTAATTTAAATATTCAATAGTACAAAATTCAACCATATAATAGCACAAACGTTTTAAATGGCTTCATAATCTGTGTCTTTGAAATATCTTTGTTAACCTGAAGAAGTACTTAAGTGGAAAAAATGCAGGATAGAAGAGGGAATTAAAAAGTAGTAACCATTTTGATGTATAATATTTATCCACTTTTTTCCCTATACATACATTTTTTAATATAGGTGAAAACTGATTTCATTTAAAAAGCAATTTGTTTTTAAATTAGACACAAATTTATTTTTCATTCGCTTTAAGGAGTCTGGAGTTAGTCAACTTGTGACTTGTTTAAGGGTTAAGGAGTTAAGCCTCTCACATTTTCTGTACTTTTTTTTAAGTTTCCACATATATTTCAACATTCTGAAATGCCTTTACACATCTCATTAATCATTTTCTTGCTAATTTTCTGAGTATGAAAGATACTTTTTTTTTTTTTCCAGATGAATATGAGGGCACATACAATTTGATTACACTTTTTTTTTTCCAGATGAATATGAGGGCACATACAATTAGGTTACACTGTTTGCATTTGTAAGGCAAAATCTGAGTTGCAGTTGACTCTTTCACCCAGGAAGTGTGCCATATACCCCTGCATTGTGCCCATTAGGTGGCCCATTAGGCCCACCCTTCTTGAATTTAATGCTTTTCTCCTTGTGGCCTATAGTTGTTCATCTTCTAGTTTCAAATTAGTATTGTGTATATGGGATACTTGCTTTTCCATTCTTCAGATACTTAAGAGAATGTTCTCCAAATCCATCCAGGTAAATATGAAAGAAGCAATGTCTCCATCTTTTTAATGGATAACTAATACTCCATGGTATACATATACCCAGTTTATTCACGTGTTGATGGGCACTGGGGTTGTTTCCACATCTTTGTGATTGTGAATTGTGCTGTAATAAACACTCTAGTGCAAATATATTTATGATAAATGATTTTTTTTTCTTCTGGGTCGAATCCTAGTAATACAATTGTAAGAGCAAATAGAAGGCCTACTTTTTGCTCTTTGAGGATTCCCTATACTTCTTCGCCCAAAGGCTGTATTAGTTTGCAATCCCATTAACAGTGCCTAAGTGTTCCCCTCTCTCCACACTCCAGCCAACATCTACAGCTTTGGGACCTTCTGGTGTGGGCTGTTCTCACTGGGGTTAGGTGATATCTCAAAGTGGTTTTCATTCATATTTCTCTGATGATTCGGGATGATGAGCATTTTTTCATGTGTTTTTTGGCCATTAGTGTGTCCTCTTGTTCGTGTCTCTTGCCCAATAATTAAAGGGTTTGTTTGCTCTTTTCTTACTGACTTGCTTTAGTTCTTCGTTGATTCTAGTTATTAGTCCTTTGTCAGATTTGTAACATGTGAATATCTTCTCCCATTCCAAAGGTTGTCTATTTGCTTGTTGATTGTGTCCTTAGATGTGCAAAAGCTTTTTAAATTGATCAGGTCCCGTTTATTTATTAAAAAGCACTTTTATATCCATAGTAGTAACAAATCAAAGCCAGTGATAACTCTGCTTTAGGGTACAGTATGTTCATAACATAAACCCACAGCCAACAGGTGGAATAAACCATTTTATTACCTCCCCTAATTCGTGGAACTTTTTCTTCTATGACTAATTCTTTACCACCAGCACCATTAAAAAAAAAACAAAAAACCAAACCCCAAAAAATCAACCCTTTCATTTCTCTCCTTTCTGACTTATTTTCTCCCCAAAGTCATCCCAGACCCTCTTCTTGGTACTTCTGAGTCATAAATAAGGGGAGCAGAAGAGAAGGCGAGAATAAATACCTCCGCCATTTCATCTGTTCACTACGACTTTACCCTTCATGTCCCTGAAAAGGCACAGGTGATTGTTACTAAATAAAAATTGGTGGTCCATGAGTATATGATTCTGGTTGAAGGTGACAGGCAGGAGATAACATTGTATAATTGCCTAATTCTAGAAAATGGGTACATAAATATTATAGTTGTTTCCAAAAACCACAATGTAAGGCACTTTCAGGCCTTTGGGCATATATGCCGAAAAGATTTCTTATTTTTCTCTATGGCATTTGTTTTCAGGATATGGCAATAGTCGCTGAGAGCCCAGATGACCTTACACTTGTCCTTCCGGACAGCTGAGTATTTTTACTGATAGACAAGGGCATCTGTCTGGAGGGGCTTCTTTAACATGCAGTTGATGGCAGGTGTTCAAAACGCAGTGTAGTCATGACAAAGAGCCATTTCCAAGTGCTCCATTCGTATCACAATAAAATGTTATCAGATCAAGGATTAAACCTCGATAACATTAGAGAAAAAGGAAGGTGTTTTATAGGTCCACAATTAAGCCCATCCATTCTGGCTTAGATTTGGGGGAGGAAGTATATATAGAAGTAAAGATTCAATTGATTCCTTGATAGGTTTCCTATTTTTGTGAGTTCTCACCCTTGACATATCACTCAGTACCTGTATTCTACATGCTATAGTATGTGTGCATGATGGCAAACACACACATACACCACCTCTCTGCTGTGGATTAAGTTCCAAAATATTCACAAGTTGAAAAAGTTGAATTTGAGAAATTTAAGAGCCTAACATGTAAACAGAGTTGACAGACTGTTTGGTATTGAAATTACAGAAATTCCAAATAAACAAAAATACAGCTATACAACAACACAGTAAACAGACTATCAGTGACACAACTTATATTAAATTAGTAATAATAGATCTGTAATGAATAAAAAGAGAAAGATGTGTTTTATCAAGACCTGTGAGTCATCTGTTAACATATTTGAACTATTTCTTTCCATGGCTCCTCAAACTTTAGTCTCACCCCCACACACCCCGTTAATCTTTTTTTTTTTTTTTTTTTTGAGACAGAGTCTCACTATGTTGCTCTTGATAGAGTGCCACGAGCTCACAGCAACCTTAAACTCTGGGGCTTACGCAATTCTCTTGCCTCAGCCTCCCAAGTAGTTGGGAATATAGGCATCTGCCACAACACCCAGCTATTTTGTTGTTGTTGTTGTTGTTGCAGTTGTCATGTTGTTTTAGCTGGCCCCGGGCTGGGTTCGAACCTGCCAGCCTCGGTGCATGTGGCTGGTGCGGTAACCACTGTGCTATGGGCGCCGAGCCCAGTTAAAGTAATCTTAACTGAAATTTTTTGCTCACTCAACCTAAAAAGAACACAAGAGGAGGAATAGGACTAATGATGGAAGATTCATTTAATTTAAAATATAAGAAATGAGGCATGCCTAAAAAATTCCAAAGAGGCAATTAGAAATAGAAAACTAAAAACAAAGAAATGAGGGGGTGGAAATAGACTTCAAGGAGTCATCTAAATAGTAATGGTGTATAAAATAATGAAAAGGAAAAAAAGCAGGTTGGGAAAATATTAGAATAATTTAAGGGCAGTAGAGAGGGAAAAAAAGGAAAAAGGTAAAAAATGATTTTCCCAAGCTATCGTCAACTTTTGTGGAGGTTCACAGAAGCCAAGAGAATGGAGAGAATGGAGACTTTTTATTTATTCTTTTTACTTAATTTTTATTAAATCATAACTGTATACATTTATGGTACAATGTGATGATTTGATGTACAATGTGGAATACTTAAATCAAACTAATTAACATACTCATCACTTATTTTTGTGGTAGACATTTATAATATACTCTAAGTTGTTTTGAAATGTACACTTGCATTGTGTAAATTAGGAGGGACTTTTTAAAAGAAATGGATCTCGAGCGGCATCTGTGGCTCAAAAGAGTAGAGCACTGGTCCCATATACCAGAGGTGGCAGGTTCAAATCTGGCCCTGGCCAAAAACTGCAAAAAAAAAAGAAAGAAAGAAAGAAAGAAAGAAATGGGTCTCATCCTGGCTGAGAACTGCAGAGAGAAAAGTGTGGATCAAGATTACTGACTTGATGTGTAGGAATTGACATACCACTTTTGCTTTCTAGATTCACTGCTCTGCTAAAATGCTTCTCTCCAGCTCCAGAGGGCTTAAGGAGGGAAGGTGTGATGTGGGAAACACAGCGCAAAAGTAGGCTCCTCTCTTTCCATCACTCTTTTTTCTTGTTGTTGTTGTTGGGGATTCATTGAGGGTGCAAGAAACCAGGTTACATGGATTGCATTTGTTAGGTAAAGTCCCTCTTACAATCGTGTCTTGACTCCCCCAAATCCTTGGCTCTTAAACCTACTTCCCATCTTCTTTCAAGATGAAAGGGTAATGGAATCAAATCAACTTTCTACAGAATCAAAGACACTTAAGAATCAAGTTGTTCAATTATTCCAAATAAATTACCTATTACCTTACTTTCAGTCCTACTTTGTTTATATATCATACACATATTTGATAATTTTTTTTGCTTACTGCTATATTGTGGCCATTTTTTTCCTGTCCACAAACATGTATTATTTATGCATTGGCTTTCTTTCTTTTTTTTTTAGAGACAGAGTCTCACTTTGTTGCCCTTGGTAGAGTGCCATGGCATCACAGCTCACAGCAACCTCCAGCTCTTAGGCTTAGGTGATTCTCTTGCCTCAGCCTCCCAAGTAGCTGGGACTACAGGTGCCTGCCACAATGCCTGGCTATTTTTGTTGCAGTTTGGCAGGGGCCGGATTTGAACCCACCACCCTGGGTAGATGGAGCCAGAGCCCTACTCACTGAACCACAGGCGCCGCCCTATGCATTGGTTTTCTAACATACAGGTGTATCTTATTAAAACAGCCCTGGAGGTCTGTCTCCCCAATCCCCCAGTTATATTTTAATTCTTCGATTTTTTTTTACTTTTTTTAATCTCCATTTTTTTTGTTTGTTTTTTAATTATTTTTATTGTTAAATCATAGCTGTGTACATTAGTGCAACCAAGGGGTACAATGTGCTGGTTTCATATACAATCTGAAATATTCTCATCAAACTGTTCAACGTAGCCTTCATGGCATTTTCTTAGTTACTGTATGTAGGCATTTGTATTCTGCATTTAGTAAGTTTTGCCTGTACCCATTCTAAGATGCACC
>CAUYPK010010384.1:0-55851 GCA_963574355.1 Loris lydekkerianus
ATGGACTAGCAAACTGTGGTACATGTATACCATGGAATACTATGCAGCCTTAAAGAAAGATGGAGACTTTACCTCTTTCATGTTTACATGGATGGAGCTGGAACATATTCTCCTTAGAAAAGTATCCCAGAAATGGAAGAAAAAGTATCCAATGTACTCAGCCCTACTATGAAGCTAAACTATAGCTTTCACATGAAGGCTATAACCCAACTATACGACAAGACTATGAGGAAAGGACCAAGGAAGGGGAAGGGAGGGGGGAGGTTTTGGTGGAGGGAGGGTGAAGGGTTGGGCCACATCTATGGTGCATATTTTTATCTATAATAAAAAATAAATAAAAAAGAAAAAAAAATAAAAATAAAAATTAGCCATAAAGTGAATATATTTGATTAAGCAATGCAATAATAAGAATTGAAAATGTCTCCCCTTTGAACATTTAGTAATTTAATGATGGCTAATATTTATTGAGCACACAGGTTCCCAGACACTATTGTAAGTACTTCAGATGTGTCAAGTCATTTAAACCTGTTTCAACAATACTGTGATATACTGTGAGGTAGTTTTAGGAAACTTAAGTACATAGAACTTACCTTGCCCAAAGTGACTCAACTCTTAAGTGGCAGGGCAGGAATTTAAAGCCAGGCAGTTTTGGATACCAAGTTCAACTTTCTTGCCTATAGGGTTTTAAAGACTAGTGAAGGAGAAGACAGCAATGACATCTGACCTCTATTATTGCGTCTTGTCAATGATACAATGGCAAGAGAGTGTATCAAGGTTCCTATCATAGCCGGATTCTGTCACTGAACTCATTATCATTTTTAACAAAACTGATCTTGGCAACCTAGCTTTTCTCTTTTTACTCTCTGTTGAAACACCATTATCTTTAAAGTGACATATGTTCAAAATATGTGAACTCACACTCTTTCTCTAATTGCCAAGTTCATTTGTATCTTTCTATGCTAAAGAAGTGCCCCTTCTGTGAGCGCCTTCACACTTCCCAGGGAGGTTGGGCTTCCCCAGGGCTTCTTTCATTTCTGTTCCCAAGTGCTGGTGTCTGTGTCAGCTACTCTAGAATCCCTGGAGATTCTCGATCAACCCTAAAAAATTCACAGTCAGCACACTTGTCCCCAATGTACTTTTTTTTTTTTTTGAAAAAAGTAAAAAGCTTCCAGTGAGTATGAAGCTGGTGGGTTTGGAATCTGCCCCAAACTGCCTTCCTTCTCCCCTACACAGCTTCCATCCAGCCTCTTGAACATTCATCCTTGGAACCCAGAGCTATTCCTGGCCAAAGCACATGCTCAACAAATACCACTGACAGGATGAAAGGAAAAAGAAGTCTCAGATTAAATTGACACAGGGGGAGACTTTCATGAAAATAAATTTAGATGCAGTGGTTCTCAACCTTCCTGATGCCACCACCCTTTAATATAGTTCCTCATGTTGTGGTGACCCCCAACCATAAAATTATTTTCGTTGCTACTTCATAACTGTAATTTTTGCTACAGTTATGAATTGTAATGTAAATATATGATATTAGGTGACCCCTGTGAAAGGGTCGTTCAACTCCCAAAGGGGTCATGACCCACAGGTTGAGAACCGCTGAAGAGAATAGGTTAGGTCAGCCCAACTCAATCCTAGTTGTCCTTTCATTAATGTCACATTATTCATTATTTCTGAGCATGATGTAAACTCAGTGAGAAACAATTTCATTATATTCTCTAAAGTCTAGTTATCAGATCAGACGGTTTCACAGTGATTTCAGAGGAGCAACACTGTACATTTGTAGTAAGTAGGGGTTATCTAGAACATGTAGATTTCTGTATCAAAATTCTATCCAGAGCTCTGGATAACTGAGGCTTATTATATCAAAATTCCATGAGATTGAAGAATTATGTTAGTTAAATAGAAAGATCTCTGCTTATGAAAACAAATAACAAGCTTAAGCCATTCAGGTACTTTTAGTTTTAAAATTCTTTAAGTATATTACAAAGCTTAAAAAGAGAATATAATTGCTAACTTTTGACTATTTTTTAAATCATTTCTCATGGCCCTTCCTAACATACAAATACATTGATGTTGTCCCACTGAAACATAATGCCTTATCACAGTTAATGATATAACAGTAATTCTAAAATATTTTGCAATATTGAACCCATATTTAAATTGCAGAAATCATTATGAAAGTACTTTGAGAATCATTTTCTAAAAAAGTAAATAAAACCAGAACTGCTCAAAGATAATGGGCTCCTGTAGTTTGTTAGCCTCTAAAGTTTCTTTATGCACAGATAATCCATTGATTTTTTGATCAGCCCACCATCTTTCAGGATGTTTCCCCTTTGATTTGTCTAATTGTTTCCTCATGGTTTTGTTTAACTGCTTTCTCTTTCCTCTGTATTTTCCTAATCTAGAAGTTAGATGCAAAGATTTGACTGCATTTACGTTGAATACTTTTGGCAGAATACTAACAGGGCAAGCTGTGGAGCTCAGGTTGTATTCTAGCAGTAGATACAGAATGTTCAGTTCTGCTCTAACATTAGTCATTCCTGGTTAGCAGGCAGTGGTGCAGAGTCAGCGTCACTCCCAAGGAGAGCCAGTGCTCTGGCAGTTTTCCTTTGGGCAAACCTTAGAAGTCCCATTTGCTAAAGATGATGTTTCCATTGTCTCTGGACATGCTTCCAGAATGTTGACACTATTAACCTTTGTTGAAGGTGAGCTATTGGAAGCCCTCGATAGGGCTAACCTATTAAAAACCACTGTCTGTCATTTGTGCTTTATCTTGGAACCATATTATCGGATTATATAGAGATTGATTCAGCGGGGTACTTGAGGGAAAATGGGCAGCACGTGAGTCTTAATGGAGAGAAGTACACAACAGTGAAAATTAGACAGCCTGGTGGGCAGATATTACCAAGATCTTTTAGCAGTTATTTTGCAATGGAATTGGCAGTTAGTGTAGACAAGGAAGTTAATTTGGGGTAGGGAGTGAGTAGTGAGAGGTGAAAGAAGGCTATTAAAGAAAAAGGTCTGGAAGGATTCTTCTCAATTCAAGGAAGCTGCAGCCCCCACCTGCCAGTGCATAATTGTGAAGCTGAGCCCTCCGTCAGGACTCCTCTCTGCCCCAGGACAATTGCCTTTTGCCACATCAACTTCTCCTTTTGTCTTTCTTTGTGAGTTTACTAATGAAAGCACGAGCTGAGAACAGTTAATACAAGGATCTAAGAACCCCATACACTGTCCATACTTTTATCACCCGAAGCTACTGAACTTGACATTTGTCTGCTTCTTTGTCACCACCTTCTGGATAAGATGCTTTGCTGGCTTCTCTCGTATCCTGCAAGCCCAGAACCAGTCAAGTCACTGACTCAAGTCACCAGTCTATTGAGAGGTTTGTTCAGTATTATTGTTAAGCAAAGCAATGAACAAGTAACCTGAAAGCAGGCTGCAGTATGTTTCTTGTCGTACTTAACTACAGGAGAACCTCTGAAAGTTGGCCACGCAAGGGTCTGTAACAAACTGATCAGCATAAGATGTGGTCAACATAAGGAACTAGGCCTACTGTACTGTTACGTACATGTGGTGCATGTCCGGTCTATAAAAATTAGGTCAACTTAAGGATCTATGAAGGGAAGCAGTTGGCTATGGAGGTTTTGCTGCATTTTGCAGTGTTCACCCTGTCTTTGGTGGGGTTGATTAAATGATGATGTACTGTCTAAAAGAATACAAGGCGTGTTTTCCAGAAGTTACTATCCTGCAGTTCTAAAAAAAATGTACACCTTTCCCATTTACCTTGAGGAACTGTCTCTAGGTGTCTCTTGGGTTACTTTAAGTACATCTTCTGTAATTACATATTTTGAAAATATGGAAAAATAATTTAAACGCCCCCCCCCCCCCGCTCCCATGATGTTTTGTTCATCTAGTAACAGTATATATCAAATTGAAGGGATTGTTGGCATGTAAAGAAACTGGGAGCAATGATATTTTTTTCTTTCGTTAGATGAAACGCAAGCCCACTTAGAAAATAGTCTTCCTGCATTTCTCTCATGAGAAAATAGTGAATGAGTAAAGAATAAAGAGTTGTGGATGTTGACCTTTGAAACTCTCCCCAAAGCTGCGTGGCTACTGATGGGATGACATGAAAAGTCATTTCACTTATAATGAGATACCAAACGGATCTGTCTTCTTTTAAAACCTGGCATTTAAAAATACATTTACTTCTCGTCTGTTCTGGCCTAATCTGCACAGGCTATATGACATATTCCCCGAGCAGGTGTTTTAGACAACATGCTGACAGCCATACAAGGAAAGGATAAAGTTTACAGTTTGGTTTCTTCAATCTCAGAGTCACACCATCAAGGAAGCTTTTTTATCTGGCAATTTATGGCCGATGTTATGTAAACTGCCTATTAATTTTATGCCTACTATGTGGCAGAACTCTTTAACATGAAGAAGTGGGAGAAATAGGCCTCTAGATTATTTTTTTCCCCTGGGATATCTTTTCACCTTAGCAAAATCTTTCACAGACCATTTGCCTCTGACCCACGAGTGAGGAGGCAGTTTGGAGTTTAAGGAATTGTATTTTTTAACACTAATGGAGGGGTATAAATGGGAAGAAAGATATGATAGGAATTTTTACAATTGTATTATTTTGAGCAGCTACCTAGTCTATTCCTGGGTTAGAGAAGAAGCCATGGGCCTTTTAAAGAACTGTTCTACATTCATTTTATTGCCGTGACCTCTACTGCAATTTACGTTATGAATTCAAGATAAGCCTGTTTGATATTTCATTAAAATGTATAAAGTATAAACATACAGCATTATGTTACATAATGCATTTGCAAGTTTATATTCAGATGTGGGAGATTTCTGTATGCATGAAGGATGACCTTCATACCCCAGTGGAGGATCACCAGTTTAAGCAATCCTATGCCATTTTTATTTTATTTATGTGCCAAATGAAAACATGACATTCCTATCACCATCTTTAACAAATGTATTATCAATCAGAGAGGGTACAAAATGATCTCTGTTTTCACTGGGTTGATGGTACAAGCCTTTGTCCCCAATGACTTAGGAATGCCACCTTCAACTGGGCATATGCTCAAGCGTTTGCTTTTCTGAAATCGGCCTTTCCTTATCCAGATTCGTAGAATGCTAATTTGAAAGACGAAAAAAGAAAAAGAAAAAACACACACACACACACATGAGTTTTCTGCTACAAAATCAATGGCAAATTCCTAAATGGCAAGGAAGTAGAAATTTAGAGAATTTAATTAATACCATATCAATTAGTAGAACATTTCCAACATTGCCACGATGGAAACAGAATGTTTGAGCAATTTCTGCATCTCACATGGAGAATCCATGGAATTAAACAGATGTTCAATTCACAGGATGGCCTCCCCTTCACAAGCGTTGATTCTGTTTTGACCAATCTCTTAGTTTCAAATTTCTAACCAAGAGGAGGCCTTGAAGAAGCAAATGCCTTCTATCAATTGGCTGCCTTGTTAGGTGTCAAGATGGAAGTTGCTAATTTAAAATCAGAAAGTACTTAGTCATAGCTGGGATGTGGAAATCAATAAAAAGCAATGTTTGAAATGGCTTAGAAGTTTTGACCCTGAACCTAGTGGGGCCCAGATCCACAGAGAGTGAATGAATGTATTGAAGGGGCAGGTGGAGAATACAGATGGAAAAGTTGTGCTCAGGAGACGTCAAGTCAGGGTCTCCCCATGTGGAGTCTTTAGGTCTCTTTTGCACATTGGCTTCAGATTTTCTGTCTCTTTGAAGATTTTGTCATTTTTTCTATGCATTTTACCTAAACTTAGCCACAAGGGCCTTAGCTCTATAGGCTGTTTCAGTTTGGCACCCAACGAAGGCTAATTGTCATCTCTTTGTTACGATTCACAATTCTCACCCTCCAGGTTTCCAATACCTTCTCCCTCTCAGCACCCCACCTGGGTCAGAGGACACCCCAGTTCCCACTGGCTGTGGGCAGGATTCAGAATCTCGTGACCCGCTCCCCACTGGCAAGTTGTGGGAAGACTATGCAGGCAGCTCATCTGGATTGGAAACCTGGCAGTGAGATTTTAAGACATCTCTAGAATATAAAATTATATAACCCCCCCCCCCATCACTCTGTACCTTTCCTAGAGATGATAGGAGCTATAGTTACTCTTTAAAAAGAGAAGAAGGTTGCCAATATTTAAAAATTGTGAGCAGATATTCGTTTCAAGTAAATAGCTTCTCTCCTTTCTATTAAAATGAGAGCACAAGTAAATACAACAAAGTATATTCTTTGGATTTGCACAAAATGATTTTCTTGCTAAATTAATACTCAGAAAATTGGTTTAGTGTAAAAGTAAAAGATCCCCCAGTAAAGCTCAATAGGATTGTTTAAGAGAAGCATTGTTTTACTGAATGGTTATAATGTACTCTGGAGGAATAAGCATGATTTAAGTACAATTAATCTGACTAACAGCATTTTACAGCAAGTATCACAGATGTAGTCTAACCAAATATTAGCGCTCTATATAAAAAAATACATATGTACATGTATTCTTTTCCTCTTACATTAAAAAAAATTAATTGAAATGAAATTCACATAACATAAAAGTAATCCCTTAATCCCTTTACATTTCTGAAAAGTGTTTGGATGTCATGGTTGGAAAATAATAAAATTAAAAAAGAAAAATAACTCTAAGCAGTAACAATCAATGAAAAAGATTTTTAAACAAATGGAGTAGCCACAGGGGGCTTAAGCGAGACAGACAATGGAAGAGAGAAAGGAGCAGGAAACCTCTTTTCTCAAACCCTGAGGAGCTCAAGAAAAATAGATGGCTTCATCCCTAACTGTGTTAGGAAGTTGTCCTATCCCTGAAAGCTGACTCCATATGGTGATCTGTTAATTTGAATGCTAGAGGGAAGAAATGGCTGGGACCATTTAAGAAATGCAAGTTTTATCACTCCCTATTTGTGTGGCTGTAGAGTAAGCTTTTGAAAAAAATCTAAATTATTTGGCCAACAATTTGTAATCCAAGCTCATTTGACACTAATGTGTTGAAATTAACTTGCTTTATACGAGGCTTTTAGAAATTGTATGTGTTGTGGTTAAGCTCTCAAATTCAACCATTCATCACTTGGTAATGAAGTTATCTCTTTAAAAAAGAAAATTGATAGCCATTGTTTTCACGGCATACTTTTAAAACAACAATAGCAAACAAACAATCTAAGGTCTTTTTTTTTTTTTTTTTAGTTTAATTTTAGAGACAGGGTCTCACTGTTACTAAAGCTGGAGTGTAGTGGCTTAGTTCACTGTAATCTTGAACTTGAATTCCTAAGCTTAAGTTATGTGTCTGCTTCAGCCTTTCGAGTGGCTGAGACTATGGGCCTGGGCCACCATATCCAGCTATTTTTTCTATTTTTTTGTAGAGTTGAGATCTCACTATGTTGTCCAGATTGGTCTTGAACGCCTAGTCTCAAGCCATCCTGCTGCCTTGGTCTCCCGATGTGTTAGGAGTATAGGCAGGAGCCATCCAAGATCTTCACCCAGCTCCCAGCCTTCCCTGGCCAACTTCAGTGCACGCTTCTTTTCTCCAATAATACAGTCCTTACCTGGCAGTCCTTCCCTGGCCTAGAAAATACTAAAATGCTCCCATATCAGAGCCTTTGCAGGACTATAATAATTCTTGCAATACTCATTTCTATGATTCTATGATTTTTATTTGGTTTATTTTCTCATTTCATTTAGTCTCACTCAAATGCCAGCTAAGAGAAGCCTTTTTTGACTATTAATAAAATGGCATTCACCATAATTCTTTATCTTTTGATAGTGCCTTATTTTTTTCTTTATAATACTCACTACTGACTGACATTGCATTACTTGTATTTCTACATTTTATTGCTTTTCTTCCCCATCGGAACATAAACTCCTTGTTAGCACAGATCTTGATCTGTTTTGTTCCCTTAATCCAGTGTCTAGCATAGAATCTGGCAAATAATAGGTACTTGAAGTGTTATTCTGTAAACTTTATGTTATCAGTTCATGTCAAGATAAATCTATTATATAGAAAAGAATATGGAAACTTTTTTAGCAACTTGACATTGATTCAACATCTCCATGTGGGGCTTTATAGATGACAGAAGTATGAGCTGATGGTAAGTTTAATGAGGGAAAAGAAACTATTCTTTCAGCCAGAAAATTTGGGATGTCTGTTCCTAACCTTATCTGCCTATGTAAGATACCTGTTCAATTAGATGCTGGAAGGTAAACTCCATAAAAATCGAGATCCCAGTGGTCTGTACTATGTGGGGATATGACCTCTACAGTATAAAATCCCCGCTAGACGTTGTGTCTTATGTCAACACCAAAGAAGTCCCAGGTGTGGTGATCCCCTTTGGATTTTGGAGACTGCATATCCCACATCTGCTGTGAAACTCTGATCTGTTTAACAAGTAACCTGCCACGAATGCTCTGCAGCAGGCTCAGACTTTAGAGAGGACCTAATTCAACTGTTGTGGCAAATAGGAATTCTTTTAGGATCCTCTAACGATTCTCCACCAAAGAATCACAGCACAGCTCTCTAGGGTTTTGGTAGAAGGGCATGCTCTGTTTCCCAGAAACTCAGTTTCTGTTTAGGGAATGATTGTAACGTAACTTTCTATAAGATCCAGAGGGAAATTGAGCACCTGACTTTGGGATATCAAGTGTGCAACAGTCAAAGCTGTCGAGGACAAAGCAATGGTATCCAGCTCGTCAGGCCAGGGCACTAGGCTGCAGCCAGCAGCAGTATATTACAATTGGAAATGAATTACACATATATGTGTAATTCACATATATGCAATATACAGAATTCTATTTTAGGTGGAATTTAATGTATGACAATTACCTGTAAACATTAAAAATGAAAGCTGCAAATCAACTGAGAGACAGTAATAATCACCAAACAATAACTTAGAAGTGAGTATTCAGTGGAAACATCCTTCAAAACTGTGGGCAAAACCTCATATCTTCAGACACACGTAAACTGAAAGAATTTATCAGTAACAAACCAAAACTAAAATAAATAATAAATAATTTTCTTTAGGCAGAAGGTATGACTCCTTTTGGTGTCTCAGAGATAGAGGAACAACTGATGAGCTGAATAAATGGTAAATATATAAATGAAAATGAAAATTGACACATGAAACAACAGTGACAATAATACACTGAATATTTAAATATATAACATACACAATACATATGATAGAGGTGGAGTAAATGGTGTTAAGTGTCCTAATAACTTTTAGTTATCTAGAAAATGGTAAAAATACTAATCTATAATAAGCATTCACAAGTCAAAAATATGTTATTTATAGAATAACTATTAGAAAAATAGTAAGATAATGTATAATTAACAAGTTGTAATAAGCAATGAAAAAATAAAACTGTTTATTTGATTTAAAATCATACAATTAAAAATAAAAGTAAGAATAAACAAATGAAACAAATAGGAAGTGAAAGCAAATAGTAAGATGGTAAATTTTAACACCCAAATACCAGTGATTATACTAAATATGAATTGCCTAACTACACTAATTAAATGACAAAGATTTTCAGACTAAACAAAAAAGCTCTTACCATTTGCCACTTGTAAGCGACCCTTTTGAATATAGGATTTGAAAAATTTTGAAATTACAAGGACAGATGTATTATTCTATATAAACAGTATTTAAGAGATAATAAACATAGATTAAAAGGATGTTTTAGTAATGATAAAATGTTCACTTCACTAGGAAGATTTAATAGTCATAAATGTGCACCTAATTTAGTAAATACATAAAGTAAAAATTGGCAGAAATAAAATAAGAAGAAAATAAACCTATAATTATGGTGAAAGTTTAGAACATATCTTTCAGTAACTAAGAGAACAGGCTAACAAAACATTCAATAAGAAAGTAAAAGATTCAATAACAGAACAAATAGCATATATAGAAGTGGTCTTTAATCATCAGAGAAATGCAAATCAAAACCACTTTGAGATATCATCTAACTCCTGTAAGAGTGGCTTTCATAACAAAATCCCCAAACTATAGATGTTGGCATGGATGTGGAGAAAAGGGGACACTTCTGGACTGCTGGTAGGAGTGCAAGCTAATACGTCCCTTTTGGAAACAAGTATGAAGAATACTCAGGGATCTAAAAGTAGACCTGCTGTTCGATCCTGCAATTCCTCTACTAAGTGTATATCCAAAAGACCAAAAATCACTTTATAACAAAGATATTTGCACCAGATTGTTCACTGCAGCTCAATTCATAATAGCCAAGTCATGGAAGAAGCCCATGTGCCCATCGACCCATGAATGGATTAATAAATTGTGGTATATGTACACCATGGAATATTATAGAAGCTTTAAAAAAGATGGAGACTTTACCTCTTTTATGTTTACATGGATGGAGCAGGAACATATACTTCTTAGTAAAATATCTCAAGAATGGAAGAATAAACATCCGATGTACTCAGAAACCAATTAACAATCACTCACACTTTCATATGAAGAATAGATCACAACTATGGCCCAAGATGAAGGAGGGCAGAGGGGGAATGGGAGGGGAAGAGGGAAGTCAGATCGAGGGAGGGTGAATGGTGGGAATCACACCTATGGTGCATAATGCAAGGGTACATGTTGGATCTATTAGTATAGAGTATAAATGTCTTAACACAATAATTAAGTA
This sequence comes from Loris lydekkerianus, assembly GCA_963574355.1. Taxonomy (NCBI): domain Eukaryota; kingdom Metazoa; phylum Chordata; class Mammalia; order Primates; family Lorisidae; genus Loris; species Loris lydekkerianus. Next base: position 10,709 of record CAUYPK010010384.1, read on the forward strand.
AACAAGATGAAGTATATATTACCTAGTTTGATATAAGTGTTCCTAATTCTATATGAAATCAGCACATTGTACCCCGTAAATGCATTAATGTATACATGATCTATGTGTTTATGATTTAATAAAAGAAAGAAAATAAATAAATATAAACTAGATACCAAATGTTAGTAAATCACTGTTAAATGTATTAGATATATAAAAAAAGAAATGGTATATGTAGAACATCGCATGTAACAACTGCAATATATATATTCTTTTCAATTGCATGTGGAAGATTTTTTAAAAATTGACCATATGCCAGAAAATGAAGTAGGCTTTAACAAATTTTGAAAGATTTTAAGCATATATAGCATGGGGTAACAATATTTAGATACAATTAAAGCCATACTTAGAGGAAAATACATAGTCTTAAACTTACATATCAGAAAAGCAAATAGCTGGAAGATCAACTTTTTAAATCATCTATCGAAAGAGTTTAGATCAGTGAATTAAATCTCAATAGAGTTAAAGGAAGGAAATATAGAAAAATAGAGAGCCAAATAGCTTTACCAGAAAATTCAACCAAGACATGAGATTGATCTATAGATTTAGTCCAATACCAATAAATGTCCCAGAAATTATATTAATGGAAATTGGCAAACATTTTCTGGAAGACATATGGTAATTCAAGGACCAACAATGGCTGAGAAGAATCTTAAGAAAAGATAACTAAAGAAAAGCACTTCCCTTCATTTGAAGACTTATTTTGAAGTTACCTTATTTAAGACAACATGATGTTGGCACAAAGAAAGGCAAAGAGACCAAGAGAACAGAAAAGGGAGTTCAGGTATAATAGTCACACACATGTGAAGTCACTGGACTTAGGTTGAAATTGGCTTTGCAGAGGAGTGAGAAATGGACAATGTTTCAATAAATGTTGCTGGGTTGAGTACACACATGAAAAACAAAACTTTGATCGAAGTTATGTCATAGCTATAAATAAATTTCAGGTAGATTGTTGTCTTAAGTATTAAAAATATAGTAAAAAATTTCTAGAAGATAATAGAATATTTCAAAAATAAAGTAGTTAAATATGCCTTAAATATGCCTCAAATAATACAAAATAATCACTGACCATAAAGAAACATTGATTCAGAAAAATGGCTTCACTATTATGACTTACATTTATCAAAGATGTGGTTTAGAGAATGAAAAGGCAAGTCAAGAAATGCTCAAAGACATTTGCAATCCATCAACCCTCAGGAGGCTTATCTCCAGAATATATGAATATATATGTAAATATATGTAAAGCTTCTTGTATAAGTCAAATAGAAAAAAAAAATAAGCTTAGTGTAAAAATGGGCCAGAAATTTGTAGAAACCCTCATGAAAGAAAATATTTGAAGAGACAATAAGGATATGAAAAAAGTGCTCAACCTTGAAGGACACCAGGAAAAGACAAAATAAAATATGAGACACCACTGTGCACCCATTAGTATAGCTAAAATTAAGGACACTGGCAAGATCAAGTGTTAGTAAAGATATGAAGACAACTGATACTCTTGTATACTGATGGTAGAATAAAAATCACATGTATGATGGTTTGAGGCAGTTGCTACTAAATTTGAAGGTACACATATCCTATAACCTAGAGGTTTTACTCTTGTTTGTATACTCATAAGAAATCCACATAGATGTGTGCAAAAAGGCATATATAAGCATAATCATAATAGTCCTGAGCTGCAAACATCTCAGATGTCTGTGACCAGAAGAGTGGAAAAATAAATTGTAGTTTATTTACATAAGGGGAAAGTATACAACCATGAAGATGGACAAAATTCTATCATGTAAAACGACATAAATGAATCTCACACATGTAATGGTGCATGAAAGAAACCAGACATTAAAGGATTCAAAATGTTCCTTTTATAAAACAATTGAGCACATGTAAAACTAATATCTGGTCTTAGTAATCAGGACAGGGGTTCACTCCAGTGAGGAAGGGGGAGCGCACAAGGAAACTCCTAGAGTGCTAGTCAGGTGCTATTTCTTGACTTTGGGGGTTGTCTCACGAATGGGTTCATTTTGTGATAATTCACTGGACTGTACACATGAGATTTGTGCCCTTTTCTATATGTTTCCTTTAATATGTGGCTTATGTGTCATACTTCAACAACATTTTCATAAGGAACAGGGAAGGCAGATAATTGCTAGACGTCAGTATCCAGAGACAGTGAAATGAGCATGTGAGGGAACAGCCAAAGTCCTTTCCAGGAAACAGGATGTGACCACACAGCTCTTCCAGGAAACAGAATGTGACCACTCAGCTCTTCCAGGAAACAGGAAGTGACCACACAGCTCTTCCCCCGGCGTGGCTAAGGACAGAGCATGCACAACCCTACTTGACTATATCTTTTTATAAGTCTATTTCAGTACTTGGCAACATTTGTTTAAGTATTTTAGCAAGTATTAATAATCCTTTGTCACTTGTGCCCATCAAGGATCCTGAATATTGTTAGTTTTGCTTCATGACTGCAAATTCCTGTAAGCTGAATAGTTTACATATGAGACACTTTGTATAAAACACAGTTCACCAATTTTTTGTGATTGTACAGAAAATAATCATTTAAAGTGCCTTGTCTAATTTAAGGTATGGCATTGTATATGACTTATTCCAGAGTCTAAAAAGCTATACTTAAATTTTACCCAATGGCTTCATAATTTTTAAAAATGCTCATGCTTTTAAATCTGCCAAATGTGGTGAAATTCTAACACCACCACAAAACAATCTATGGTACGTATTTATATCACTTACAATGCTATAAGAAGAAATGTTTTCAACCAACTCTTCCATTTTTTTACCACTTTACAAAATCTGTTGGTTGAGTTGTTAACTTGGTTGGTAGAATGAAAAAAATTTTTTAGTCTTATAAAGCTATTTTCTGTAGTAGAAAGAAAGTGATATACAACTTGTTGGATTTACCAACCAGGGTTTACCACTCTTTGTTAAACTTTCTTAGTATGTCACCTTCAAAATTAGTATTTCCACCTTTATTCTATGTCTAAAATGAAGGCATAAAATTATTGGCAGTGCCAAAAATACATACTACTCACATTTTAAGAGGTGTCACGCATATATTACTTTTTGTATCTTTTTTTTTTTTTTTTTTCAGTTTCTGGCAGAGGCTGGGTTTGAATCCACCACCTCCAGCATATGGGGCTGGCGCCCTACTCCTTTGAGCCACAAGTGCTGCCTGCATGTACTACTTTTTGAAGCTGAATTGAATTAAGGCAGCAATGTGTACTGGCACATTTTTCCAAAAGATGGTATTGATCAAATGGATGCTGGTGTCACTGTGTGACAGGCAGGACAGAGAGAATGGTGGAAGCACGGTTGTTGTTGGTGGAGTGAGCACAAGATCATTTTGAAATGGTACTTGAAATTCAAGTACAGCAACAATGAAAGTGTGAGTGTGCAACAGAACCACCCTCACACCCGATGATTGCACGTGGTGAGTGTGAGAGGCGTGGAGCGTGTGATGTGCACGAGGGAAGACCTGCGAGGTCTTGCACAGCTTCTGCTGTGCTGTTGGAAGAGTTTGCATGCTCACAGAGAGGTCTTCCTGACAATGTGCATGTGAGCAAAGACTTACCAGAACAAGCAATGTGTTCTTAAAACAGCAGAATGGGAAGTTTTCATCCCAAGATCATTACATGCACCGAGTTGTGAGAAGGAGTGTTTACTGCAATGAGAATTTGCCAGGATGATGTTTAGCTCAAAGAGGTGCGGTTGGGTCTCTCCCATGTTCTCCTAACTTCATACCCCTTGCCCTCTTGCGGACCTTAAAGGATGCGGTGTGCCATAGAATACCGGCTACACGGGTGGTACTTGGAGAAGAAATAGACACAATGTATGCAGAGATACAGGAGAATGCTCTGGTCAAAGTTGCTTAGGCCATTGTTTGCTGTAATTGGAACAACCGGATGCTGATGTAACCACTCTGAGCACCTCTTGTAATTGCAGAAATCAACATGACTTGTATTCATCTTTTGTTATTGGTATGTATTGAGTATTACATTTTAATGCAGTCTTTTCCTTTCTTAAAATGTGTATACATTTTAGGGGCACCCTCTGTATTATTATATAAATTTTCCTATGTTCACTTTAATAGATCATGTAGGGTATTCCATCAGCAGAGAAAGCATTTCTTGTTATCTTCAAGACAAAAGTTTCAAAAGTAGAAGAAGATCTAAGCTTGGTTTAGAAATCATTTAAGACAATTTGGAAAATGCTGTCATTGTGTTCATCAATTATTAAAACAGAGAAAAGATAAGACTTTAACATAACCATTTCTTAGTGCTTTAAAAGCTCTACTTGGCTAAACACATTCTGTGTTATGACGTTAGAACCCTCCCTGCATTGGGGGATTCGGGCCTCAGTAGTCTATCTGTCCTATATTTGAATAAATTTGATTATTAGGTTTTTCATTTCAAAATCCAAATGCAAAGAGCTCTCTTCATCGACCCCAGGCCTACTTCTAGGACTGCCCACCTTTTTGTTGGCAATGTGTCAGATATATGAATATAGCTAAATTCCCTCTCATTCAGGTCACACAGTTGTAGTACTCTCTACTATCCTGAGATGTCAAGAGCTAGCCTCGTGACCTTTAAATGATTGTTCTCATTTAAAAATACAGGTAACTTTTATTTGGTGTTATAGACAGTTCTTCTTACAGCTTAATTGCCAACTCCCGTGGGAATCTTTCGTATCATAAACAAATCCCTAGAGTCTCCGTCTAAACTCTTACAGCTATGACTGATCACAGTGTGTATTGGCCCTAGGCTAAGGCATTCAAGAATAGCAAGAATGAAACTCTGATTCTTGAGGTGGAAAGACTTGAATGGAACAACAAATCTATACTTCTCTGGAATGAGCAATGGCAAAGGCATAATTTTCTCTCATTACACTAAAACACAGACATGGAGCTCTAAGTAAGAGATTTTCAGCATAAGAAAAGGATGTTGTGATCACTTCAAGAGGGACACTGATGGGTGGAAATGATACTGGAAATTGGGAGAAGCTGTAACTGATACGCACTCTCAACCTAGTATAGTCTGACCTGTGATCAGAAACAAATTATATCATGTAGAAGAGATCCAAGTTGACAGTGTTTTTCTTAAAATATGGCATGTAAAAAGAAATATAATACAAAAGAGGTCTGAATAGTGATTCTGGAATATTATCCTTCCTCAAAGGGACAATATACTTAAATATAAAAGGACCTAAGTTTCCACTCAATAAAATATTTAGTAGTCGTTTTTACTCAAATGTTAATCTTGCAATCAGAGGGGACCTTTATATCATTATCATTCAAATTTTTGCTAAGCTAGATTTCTACATGTTACTTGTACAATCCATTTAATCAAATCAAAATATAAGACGTTTTTATTCACCACTTAAAAATTCATCTTTTCAATTGGCATATATTTCCAAACCTAGAGATTTTTTTTTTTTTTTTTTTCTGAGACAGAGTCTTACCACGTCACCCTGGGTAGAGTGCTGTGGCATCACAGCTCACAGCAACCTCAAACTCTTGGCCTTAAGTGACCCTCCTGCCTCAGCTTCCCTAGTAGCTGGGACTACAGGTGCCTGCCACAATGCCTGGCTATTTTTTGGTTGTAGTTGTCATTGTCTTTGGCAGGCCTGGGCTGGTTTGAACCTGCCAGCTCCAGTGTATGTGGCTGGCGCCCTAGCCGCTGCGCTATAGGTGCCGAGCCCAAACCTAGAGATTGTTTTGAACCTTGACTCCATTATCCCACATTACAGCTACACCGTCTCATTTCGTATCTTTTGCAAATGTGATAAGCCACATTTCTTAGGCAATGTTTCATAGAGAGACATAGAAATAGTATTGATACAGTGCAATGGGGAAACCACTTTTCAGCTCTAATTCTAAACATAAAGTAATTACTTCTGCCAAAAATATTTTAGAATCACCTCTTCCACTACCACATTGAGACTGGTGATAGGCGCAAAGACCATGCAGAGGACAGCAAGGACAGGAATCCTGCACTCGGGTTAGACAGACATGCTGCCTCACGCTGGCAGGGACTCCCATTATCGGGTAAAGCCAGCAGGCAGGGTTTTGTAGAGCATATTGTAGATAAGAAAGCCTTTGACAGAAATCCTCTGATAAAGATGCAGTTTTAAGGGACGAGAAGCATATTTGTAAAATCTCCAAACCAGGAAGTCACCATTCTCAAATGAAGAGGTAACATCCCAGGGAGATAACTGTAGGGCATATCTTGTGAAACACACAGATGAGGCTTACCAGCAGGTCAGCTACTGGGGGGGCCCTTGGCTTGGTCAGAAAGAGGTGGGGACAGCAGGCAAGTCTAGGACCCATTCTGTAGAGCTTTGATTTGGTTGTCTGGAAAGATATATACAGTTTCCATGAACATGATTTTCACTATCTATCTATCTGTCTATCTATCTACCTATGTTTTTGTTAGTAGCACTAACTGGCTATTACAACCGATATTCTGGTCCTCAGATGGGGAAGGAGCCTGCAAGTAGCATATTCACAGAATGACTTTTTACTAAGGTGTGTTTCTGGCTTAGAGTATTCTCTGTTTCAGTCCGACTGAAGTCTTAATATTTATTAAGTATTATAAATTGGTCTGTGCTGGCTCGGAGTAATCCCCCTCTCTGTCCTAAGTGATCCCAAACCCTCTGATTAACAGTTTGTTTTAATATTTAAGATTTCTTTAATTTTGATGATTAATATCAGGATGCCGCTCTTCTCCCCTTTTCAACTTCAAGGAATATTTTCCAATCATTAGTACTCTGGTACCTCTTCTGTTCTGCATATGTTCTCCACATTTTTGGCAACAGTTTTGTAATTCCACTTGAGTTTTTGTAGTTCATTGGTGTGCTATTCTTTTAAACACTTGAGTTCATTTAAAACAAATAGTTTCTTATAGCCTCTTTACGCAGCCACTTTGGTTTTTAGTCCTATTCCTAAACCTTCTGTACATGTCTTTCCATTTGCTTTCTGCTTTCCTTTTTCTTTTCTTTTCTTTCTTTTTCTCTTTCTTCCATGGTCTTTCTCTTTCTTTCATCCTTTCATTCTTTGTATTTCTTTTTCTTTCATTGTCCAGTGTTCACCACCGTAATTAATAAGTAAAAAACGCTCCATAACTACTGAATAGCGTATCTTGTCACTCACAACACTACAAAAGCCACTGTCTTGGAGCTGCTGGAGAAATGTCAGATATCTTTGGCTTGTCATCCCACCATCTGTTCTTCCCTTTAGATTCTTTTTGGAAACTTTGCCCAAGCACATAGATGATTCACTTTCTTTTCCAGAGTGTTGATGACATTTCCCCAAGTGTTAAACCTCATGCTCGTGGTTAATCAATTCTTGGATCATCTCATCATTCCAGCCTGATGATTCTTGCTATAGAATCCATGTGTCCTTTGTGGGGGCTACAGTCTGAGGTCTTCAGAGTATTTAAAAAACTTCTGACATTGGCTCACTCATGGCTAGGGATTCAAATTGGCCGGTGGTTCTGTTAAAGGAAGAAGGCCTTCTGAATCAGAGCATTTAACTTTTATCTTTCATTGAGCTAACTGACTGTTGTCAGGACCACTTTAATAGTTAACTCCTTTTCATGGATTTATGAGACATTAGAGAAAAGTAGGCTAATGTTATGCCGAACACTCAGAAGGCCAAAATTCCCAACAAGCTTTCATCAACAAGTCATTCATTCTGAAAATTCTGATGAATGGAAAAGTGCTAGGGAACATTCAACACCGTCTGAATGAAATAATTAAATGCTGAAGTTGGAAGGAATTTTAGAAATAATTTAGCACATACCCTTTAGTTTACTTGTAGAAAAAAACGAGACCCAGAAAAACTAGATGATATGTTCAAAGGAGTTCAAGTGACAATTAGAAGCCAGCACTTCTGACAACAATCCTTGAGGATAGCTCCTTGGGTGGATTCTATTATCGTTCAAGCTTTCCTCGACAGAACAGTTTGCAAGACTTGGAGAAATGGCAGGATAAAGTAGCATAGAACTAATTAGTGGGTTTTGGGTGCAATCTGGACTTTCATAAATGAAAAACTTTATGGGTTCCACAAATGAAGTTTTGCGTGTTTCTTGTAAATGATGAAGCTGGAGATTTTGTGGGGTTTGCTAGAGATGATCATTCATGTGGTTGATTGTGATTAGAGAGTGTGGAAAATGGTGAAGCCAGTGAAGGAAGAATGTGGCAGAGTTCTAAGTGATTAGGGTAGAGATTAGCAAATTTACTTCCCCAGCCATAAGAGAGTGTTCCTTCATCTTCTACTTCTGATGAATTTATAGCCAAAGGGTAGCAAAGAATATGTTGCTTCGAAGAACACCTTCTGTGGACTTACCTGTATTTCTCAGTGGAAGACTAATTGTAGACAGCACCTCTTGGTCATAGATTTAATCAAATGTGTTTTCCTGAATTTGTGCTTCCCATTTTTTTTATGTTCCTGTTGGCAGGTGTATGTGTGGGAAATGGTTCTTTGTGTGGCAGTGTAATTACATGCAGAATACGTCTACTTTTTTTTTTTTTTTATACAGGCTCATTTGGCTCCATTCCTCAAAGCTCATCTTGTGAAGAAGTGAGGGGTCTGATATTGAATTGTGTAATATTGAATCATTTCAGATTGGCTTTGTTTTCGTGCAGATTTGCTAGATTGCACACCCTTTTCAATCTCTGTCAGTTGTCACACCTGCTTCTATTTTATTATTCTCCAGCAACCAAGACACGTGCCCTTCCGTTTTGTACACCTTACACTGCACAGACGCCAGGCCCCTGTGAGAGCAGCATGCGGCGACTTTCAGAAGTTTAATTCTTCCTTGAACATGCATAACAAGTCAGCAGCTTTCAAAGACTTTGCTTTGAAAAAAAAAAAAAAGAAGAAAAAAAAAAAAGATTACTTTTAATGAAAAGAACTACACGTTTACCATCTATTACAAAAATTCAGGCACACAGAGCTTGGAGCAAAAAGACAGGACAGAATAAACCAGCATTGTGTTGAATCATAGAAATGTTAGGAGTACAAAAGACACAAAAGATGCTATATTGAAGAAGGATATAAGGTCACAGAGGAGGAAAAAAGTGAACTACAGTGATAAGAGGAGGTGAAATGCAATTGTCTGTGTACCTGAGGGTTGGCACCACAGAGGCCTAACACTCGGAATTGTTAACAATCGTCTCTTGAAGAGGAACGCTAATACTTCAGAGTCTCTAACCCTGGAAGACAGAAAATCAGAGAAATGTAAAGGAAGTAAATTTGTGCCACTGAATATCTTCTGAATAATTATATGGCTTGTGTTATAAAAAGAACCGTTTCTTAACCTGGAAAATATACGGTTCAGAAGAAAATGAACAAATCAGGTAGAGAATACATTTTAAAAGATTGTTGCAAAGGGCTTAAGAAAAATAATTATTATCTCTTCATTCTGAGGGTTACAGCTGCCTTTTCCTTGTACCGTTTATACAGCAAGGACTAGTTTGTATCCTTTTTGGAGCTGATCAATTCATGATAAGTACTCTATTTGTTGAATTATTTATGAATTCTCTGGGAGCCATTTTATAACGATGGTGCTAAATATTGATAGTTAGATGAACGCAACCTAATACAAGGAGTAAGGTTTTAACTTTGCGCCCCAGGGATTGAACTAATCCATCTGTAGATAGTTGAGGGTTGCCATAACCTACAGCTGTCTGGGTAAGCTGGACGCGGTGCCGCAGAGCCCTGATCCGTCATGGAGGTTGCAGGTTAGTGAGGAAAACAGAAGAGGAGGAGAAAATAGCTAAGAGAAGGATGACATCTGGGGTAAGTTTCTGGTGGGAGATGTTTGACAGAGTCCCATACTGTGGTGGTGTCTGCGTGTCCCCCCACTCTGGGAGACTACACTCTATAACTTCCCTCTCAGCCAAAAGTTAACTGTGCATTTACCTCCCTGCTTTGCAGAAACTCTTGTGCTGGGTGATGCATTCAAGCTTTTTCTCTCTGCTTTCCTAGGTATCTGAGAGGCGACATTTGTAGCCCTTTTTTAAAAAGATAAAACACAACAAAACTGCAGTTGCAGAACTTACCCTGGGGATGCTCAGTTCCTGGTTAATTTCTGTATGAATTTAATGTGAAGAAAACCTGTGGCCCCAGTTAGGCAATTTTGTCTGCTTCCTATTGTGGAGAACGAAGCATGTGACCAGATACATTTTATTTTCTACTTCTCTTGACAAAAATCGTGGTGCTTAATGTCCTACCCAAGTGTTACAATCTGCTCAATTCCGTTGCCTGAAAAACACCCATCCCTTCTGCCTTCTTCAGATGGTATCTGCTCTGGTTTATCCTTAAATATGTGTTCATCAGGAAGTGGGGACAATTACATAATTAAACGGAGTCCAGTTTCAATGGGATTCCAGTTTGCCCTGCTGGTGTGTGGGGACTGCGTAAACATCTTGCGTTTATCAGGGTTTGCTACCTAATTATTCATCTTTTGCAGCGTCATTTGTTTCTTTCTGATGAACTTTTGCATCAGCAGACATATATGCTAACGTCTCCTGTATTTAAAGGAAAAAACCACAAAACCCGAACCAACCTTTATTTCTCCCAATGCTCTCCTTCTCATCCTTCTGTCTTTTCATAGAAAAGCTCCCAACTTCACACTGTCCTTCCAGCCTGAGCCAGCAGGGGCGCCCTTCCTCACTTCCCCACGTAGACTCCTCAGGGGTCAGGCCACTCCTCTGGTGCCAAATCCCGGGGTCACTCTTCTCCTTGTACCTGTCTTTGATGAAGTCCTTTCATCTCAAAATCTTTCTTTGCTTAACTGTCATAATACCACATTAATTTTTTTTTCTTCTGGCTTTATACAGGTATAATTGACAAATACAAACGTGCACATTTAAGGGCTATAATGTGATATTTTGTTATAGGTAAGCATTGAGAAATGAGTAACATGAGCTGTAACATCCATCCTTCATGTAGGTACCATTTTATTTTGGGGGTGAGACCTCTCAAGATCTACTTCCTTAGGAAATTTTAAGCCTACAATATAGTATTATTAATCATGGTTACTGAGCTTTACGTTAGTTCTCCAGACTTTATTTATCCTGCGTAAGTAAAGCTTTGTACCCTTTGACCAACAATTACATTCTTTTGTGACTGGATTCTTTGGAACCCTGACATTGTGGGAAATCATCCGATTTAATCCCTTCCTGACTGTGTAGGTGAGAAAATGCATTCTTCTACACTCACTTGGGGCTAAGGGACTTACTAAAAAATATTCTTCAAAGTCTTCTCTAATTTAAACAGCATAGATATTTATAAATAAAAATTATACCAAAATGGCAGTGTTCATTTTAAACTAAGAGCCGGAATTAGAAGTTTGCCAGAAATGGAGATTCAGTCTGGTTTGGTGGCAGATGCTCCAAAGTAGAGGTCACCCTCGGGCTCTGCCCTGATCTGCACCTCAAGGGTCTGAGCAGCTCAGACAGTTAACTAGAGGAGGGTTTCCATGCATAGAAGCAGGTATGAACCACCCAGGGAGCTTACAATATCATTTCCAGACTCTCTAGAGATTCTGATTTAGTAATTGTGAAATGTGAATTGTTTTAAAACTCATGGAGTAGATGGAGGCACTACTGATTGGGAAAACAGACAGTGAGCTCCATGAGGTAACACCCCAGTTTGTAGGATTTCTTTTTATCTCATGGCAATTTCTTATTTTTAATGTGAGCCTTATGGATGGATGATTCACATACATAGATTCATCCTTTGTAGGTATATAGTTTGGTCTTCTGGACAAACACATAATGTGCTGCATCCTTTGCCAAAAATCAACCTGGTGAATATTTTCATTGGCCTAAAAGGGTCCCTCAGGTCCCACCACATCCTCCCCAACCTCTGACAACCACTGATCTGGTTGTTTTCTCTATAGATCTGCCTTTTCCAGAGCCTCTCATCAGTGGATTGTGCCAGATGATGTAGCCTCTTGTGTCTGAGTTTTTCCATTCAGTATAAGGCATTTGAGACCCATCTTTGTCATACACACCAGCAGTTCATTGCTACTTATTGCTGAAGGGGAAAAAAGTCTGTTGTGTGGACTGGCCATGATTTGCTTATCCACTCACCCACCAGCAGATGGACATTTGGTGGTAGCCAGTTCTGGTGATTATGAATAAATTCATCACATTTATATAGAGATATTTCGTGAGGGCATATTTTTTCATTTTTCTTGCATAGATGCTGAAGACGATCTTCTGAAGAACAGGAGTTTCAAATTGTATTAATTTCCACTTACCAGTTTTGTTCTTTGTGTTTTGTGCTTGTTGATATTCTATTAAGAAATCTTTGCCAGGCTCAAGGTCATAAAGATTCCCTCATATTTTTTCTTATGTTTTAGAGTTGGTCTATGATCTCTGTCTGACTGATCTTTGTATTCAGTGTGAAATAAAGGTTGTGATTCATTTTTTCTTTTCTTCCCTCCTTCATCTCTTTCTTCCCTTCTCACTCTTTCTGTCACTGGTACCTCCATCCCTGCTGTTATGAACACATGCACCTCATCACTGTTCTCTTTCCTCTGCCTCTGCTTTCTTCCCTTGTATCTTCTTTAGACACCTTTCCCTGGAAGACACTGGAAGTAACATCCATTTACACGTTCACCTGTCTCAAGGGGTTAACTCCCATATCTGAAACCTCCATGTTGGTCTCATACCCACTGTTCTTTTCTCATCGCCTTTGTTTATTTATAACATACCAACCCTGCATATATTTTGTTAGATCCATCCTTAAATATTTTAAATTTCATTGAACTTATAAATGAAATGGTACCTTTTAAATTTCATTTAAAAAATTTTCCTTGCCAGTTAATAAACAGAAATGCAATTATTTGTGTTGACCTGGATTCTTATAACATTGCTAAACTGATATATTAAATCTAGTAACCTCTTGGTTTGGTACTCCCCCCCCCCAAGCTTAAGGGAAAAGCATTGCATATTTCATCATTTGTGATGACTCAACCAAAGGCCATGCCTAGGTTTGTTTCAACAGGCAAGGAACTTTACTTCTATTCCAATATTACAGAAATTAACAAAAAATCTTAAGGAAATGTTCACTTTTTAAAGAAAGATTTTTCTACATTTGTTGAAATAATCACATGGTTTTTCTCTCCTAATTGCTCCTGATATATTGTACTCTGTATATATTACTAAAATATATTTGCTTTTTAAAAATTTTTAGCTTTAATATTATGGATCCATAATAGTTGTATGTCTTTGTAGGGTACAAGTGAGGTTTTGATACAGGCATTCAGTGGAAATTAAGCAAATAATGGTAACTGGTGTATCCATCACCTCAGGCATTTGTTATTTCTTTGTGTTAGGAGAATTCCAATTTCACTGTTTGAGTTACTTTAAAATATACCCTTATTGTTGATTTGTTGTGGTATCAAACATTGCTTATTATTGTGAGTTACTTTGTTGTGGTATCAAACATTGCTTATTCTATTTAGCTATTTAACTTTATTTTTGTTCTGTTATCCCCACTTTGTCTTTTCTCCCCATTACCCTCCCCAGCCTCTGAAAACCATCATTCTATGCTCTGTACCCATGAGATCAATTGTTGTTAATGTTTAGCTCGTGCACATGAGTGAGAACACATGAGACTTGTATTTCCATCCTTGGCTTATTTTGCTAGAATATGTTTATTAATAATATTCTGTTTAGGATTTTTAAAACTACATTGGGTGTCAAAAACTGAATACCCAGTTTAAGAGCTCTTGCTGGAAGTAAAATTGATCATTCCCAGAAAATGTACGAATTGCAGGGAAAATGGAAGTGCGTAGCCTGTCTAGGTACACTTGAGCAGTAACAGAGCCTTCAATTCAACTTTGAAATGTACTACATGGATAACATCTCCTAAAATGTGCATGCATTTTTTTGGCATCCTCTGTACGTTTTTGAGGGTAAAATTAAGATAAATAAGTTATAGAGCTCTTATTATCAGAGTGGAAAAAGCATGTGTGCTCCTTAAGCAACACTTAGCTTTTCCTCATAATGAATTATGTCAAGAAAGAAATTTCTCACTTTGAATTTTAGAGAAGAGTAAGTTTTGTAGTAGACGATGTCCTCAACAACACCTTTACAGAAAATGTAATAATGGATTCCATACGACTATTTCTACATCACAAATAGAAAGAATATAATACACAAACAAAAACACCCACACCAGTTAATTAATGTCTGAATGGGAATACAATGACATAGTTTAGTTCTAACCCCCAGGTCTGTGTATTGCATACACGTGAAATAATTGTGTGATTTAATAATTCAGCAGCATCCAGGAAGCCATGTGTGTTTTGCATTCCAGACAACTCCAATGACTTCAGCTCCCATGGAAGTATTTAATTTCTCAGTTTGCCTTCTGCTGTTTCTAACATTAGATTCCCTTTTCCTTTCAGCCCTCCTCTGCTATATCCCTTTTTTACAGTAGAGCTATTCACCCATAATTATCTGGGATTGAGGAATTCCTCAGAAGGAGCAACATGGAGATTCCCTTGGAGGATGAACTTGGTCTGTCTAGGCTCTTCAATTCTGTGTCCTTTTGCTCCTCCAAGTTCCTTTCTCTTCTAATTGCTTTAGCTCTAGCCTGGCGACTTTGTTGTACTTTAGGATTTCCAGCCTTTCATAAATTGCTCTAATTAGCTCAGTAACCATTGCTGTTCCTGTTGTTTATGGCACCCTGTAAAATCCCGGGGTGCTTGATCTGCTTTAATCCAACTCCAATCAACTGACCCACATTTTACCCTTCTGCTGGTTTGATTTTCCATAACTCATAGGATTTAGGGTTTCTTGAAGAAGTGGAGAAGAGATGGAGTATGGAAGTATAATAAATACAATAAATTTTTCTAAACTGCAATTCTGTTGGCCCTTGATAGGAGCTGGACTGAATTGGCTAAAACAATTTGAGAAAATTGGGAAAATGCAATCAGATGGTCAGAAGGAAGAAAGCGTCTAACAACAGCGCTGCGTGATGCAGCCATCAGAGCAAGAATAGGAACTTAGGAGGTTTGGTGAAGTTGTGAGTTTCTAAATAGATGTTAGATTATAATTTGCTAATAGAAAAAATGTTAAACTGTACCTCAATCTGCTCTTGGGCTTTCTTCTCCATATGGATGATTCTTCTTAATGCAAAAAGAAAGGTATTTACCTAATTTAGCAATTACTTATGAAGTTGGTTTAGACTAGGCCACATGTTTTTCTCCCAAGAAAAGCATTTTCACAAGGGCTCACTGGTTTCTGCTACAGTCTTGCTGAAAAACTGTTTCATGAGCCAGATTACAAGCAGAATCTATTTCCTGGGATCATCATGTCTAGGGGAACCCTTTGCAAGCCAATCTTTCTCCTAAGTGCTCCAAATGACCAGTTAATTGCTCTAACCTGATGCAACTGGCTTATGCATCTTCCAGATACCAAGTCAGAAGGAAATAGTGCAGATAACTGCAAATTATCCCGTAGGTTTTGAGCCATTATATAGCTAATCATATATTGCACATCTTTAGCATTCACCCAAATATACTTGAATTGACAAAACTCACACCCTCTGAACAGCATTTTTTACTCATTAAGCAGAATATATAGTGACGAATAAATCTAAATTATGAAGTCAACGTTGTAATTACTAAAGTACTTGGATACGTCTAATAAAATTTGGGTTTATTCAATTTATTTTGCACATCATAATATATTTCATGAGGAGAACACACCTGTGTCGTCAATCATAAAGAGAAATATACATGCAGAACAATGGAGACAACTGGCGGTGACTTACTAGTGGCCAAATGATTATTTCAGTCTTAAAAAGACTATCCCATAAAAATAATATTTTAGTTTAATCACTTAGGTCATATTCAAAATGCCTTTAGGTGCTGATTCAGACTTGAAAATGAATGCAAAACTGCCTTATTAAATAACAATATAACTATATAGCTCTAATGAAATTTTTTTTCAAAAATAAAGACTTTTGAATTATAATAGTCCACTCATGCAGAATAATTCATGCACAATACTGGCATCCAATTGGGAACTGATTTAATAGTGATGTTAATGAAGTGCCAAGAAAAGAGTGAGTAATAGGGTGAAATTCCTTTGTAGCAATTTCCAGGAGAGGGATTTTTCTTTTCTTTTCTTCTTCTTCTTTTTTTTTTTTTTTTGTAATAGAACTTAGAAATATCAATTGAAGCAATTTCTTTTGGGTGGGAGGGTTTGATTGAAAAGAGAGAGAAAATGATGAAGAAAAATAAGGGTGAGTAACGGGGGGAATCTCATTTTCTTTCTTCATGAATTAAAAATTTGCTCAGATAGTACAAAATGAAATGACTAAATGTAAAAACAAAATGAACCCACTTTGTACATTTTCTAAGTTCAACAAAAGGCAAATAGAAACAATGAAAAGATTAAAGGTATTTTGTAAACTTGCCCAGTTTTAATGATCTTGGTTCCTTTGATGCTCCTTAAATTACATTTCTCAATGTAACAACTTTGACACATCATACGATTTAAATCATCAGTAAAATAGAAATGCATTTTATTATTTCAGTTAAAAATATCATTTTCTAAAAGGATTATAATAAGATAACATCACTCTAAGTGATTGAACTCACTCTGTGGAAGTAGTTGTTCTAATTCCATCCCTGTCTTTATTTTGGAATGCAGTTTGTACAGTGAGAGACGCGGTGCTTCACCTGTTCTGGAGACACCACCGACCTACTTGACAACAGTGCCTAGCTTCAGCTGTACACTAGTTCCCCAGTTTGTTAACTAAAGAACATTTACAGAACAGAATTCCCCAAACAGGAAGCTGGATGGTTTAACAAAGTGTACCGCTCACATATTTCAGACAATGTTAAGCTTGCTACTAACATTGTGTGGCTGCTGAGAGACTTGAGAAATGGTATCGGGATTATTTTCACCCTCTATTCCAATTTAGAAATCGAGTCTGGAACACATTTCTCCTCTTCTGTTATTCGTTTAGGATGTTTCTTTTTGTGTCTGTCTGAGGATATTCGGTTGTCGAATTTCCCCATGACTATGAAGCATAGAACATTATTTTTTTTAATAAAAATTCTTTTTTTACTTCTATAAAATTTGGTAAGAGCTTGCCCCATTTAGGCATCCTTTCATTTCTGCCATATCAATATGTATAAATTATCACTTCACTAATACGCCTTCTTTGGTATGAAGTTTTCAACAGCCCTCAATTGCTTATTGAATGAAGTTTAGATACATTAGTTGGGCAAATTATATCCTCCAAAATTTATTTTTTTGCCCCTATTTGCAACTAATTTTCTACCTAGAAAAGCTACTCTGGCCAGACTCATTTGTTCCTCATGTTTAAAAAACAAAACCAAAAAAAAAAAAAAAAGTTACTTCTTTCCATTTCTTGCCTTACTCCTGTTGCTCTTCACTCCAGTTAGGCCTTCCATGGAATTTCTGAGGGTACTAGAGGTCTGGATCAAACGCGGCTTCCGCGAAGCCTTCCTACTTCCCGCTAAGAAGCAATTAACTGTCTTCTCTGAACTTCCATGACAATGTTTGCGTCTTTCAAAATTGTAGAAATTGGTACAACGTACATTGCATTTTTCTCTAAACTTGTCATAGTCATGTGTTGACCTGAATTATTGTGTAGAAGAGAAAAAGGACCCAGGAGCCAGGGTTCCTGGGCTCAAATATCAACTCTGCCAAGTTTTAGCTGTTTGAAGTTACTGGAACGCTTCGAGTTTCAGTTTCCTTATCTGTTTGAACTTGAAGGAGTTGATACAGGTCCAAAGAACATAGAACAGTACCTTGCCCTAGCTCAAGGTTACGTAAGTGCTCACTGTTCTATTATGTTATGGTTTTCCTATTATTGTGTTCTCAGAGGCAAGGACAATAAATTATTCTTGTGTGTAAACAATATGATCTCAAATAACATTTGCTGACTAACTGTGAAAGTCCTAAATTCTGAAAAGATTGTTTGGGTTTGTATTTTCTGTGATGAGTTTTATTTCTCATGAAGCTGTCAATAGTTAAAATTATTTGATTGACTTATGCTTCTTTGGTTATCCATTAAATATTTACTTAGCACTTGTTATGTGCAAATTAAGGAACCCAGGGAAGGCAAAATACACACCCTTTGGCTTCAAAATAAATAGTTTTGGTTGATACAAAGTTATGCAAGGAAAGTCGAAAGTGTAGCGTTGTGCAAAGAACATGTAATTTTGACAAAGAAAGTTCCAAATGTCTTCGTTCTATAACTTCTAAACTGTGATGTATATTTGGGTAATACAGTTTTCTTCAAGTAAAAACAAACAAACCTAATAGTATTGGATCATGGTTTCTAATGCTGATAAACCTGACATGATGTTTCAAAAGAAACATCTTGGTGGTGCTGGTGGCTCAAAGGAGTAGGGCACCAGCCCCATATGCTGGAGGTGGTAGGTTCTAACCTAGCCCTGGCCAAAAACTGCAAAAAAAAAAAAAAAAAAAAAAAAAGAAAAGAAAAGAAAAGCCTCGCACAGTATTTGACACACAATAGCCACTCAGTAAACACTAGTTGTCTCCTCCACCAAAAAACAAGAAGAGTTTTTAAAAATAATAATTTTAGATAAAGATTAAAAATGTTAACTGGATAGTAAGATAAATTATCAAGGCGTATGTGAAGCCCCCCCTGAGTTCATTTGTTTGTTCATTCAAACCACAATCATTTATTTCTACTAAGTGCAAAAGATACTATACTAAGTGCTGTGAAGAAATGTAGAAATAAATAGGATATGGCCCCCACCTCTGCATGTCTTATGATGTAATGGGTAAGTTCAGAAGTACTTAGAGATAATTATGGTGAATACTGGAAGTGTGTATTTAAGGAAATTCAGATAGCATGCTTTGGTTCTGAGGAGTGAGAGCACATTTCTGCCTTGAAGATTTTGAAGGTTTTATGGAGCATGGCGCAAGCTGAGCTTAAAAGGTAAATAAGGTTTGTATAGGTCGGGTTGTAAATGGTGTATTTCAGTATAGAAAAGAATAGCAAAAAATATAGAAAAACATATCACTTGTTCAGAGGATAATGAGAAAGCAAGTTTTATTGCAATAGAGGGTCCACTTAGGAAACAGATGACACATCTAGAATGGACGTTAGGGTGAGTTTCTAGGCTGGGGTGGAGAGGTGGTCAACAGACTTGCATTGAATTTCGTAGATAAAAGGGAACTAAAGCTATTTGAGCAGGGAGGTAACGCAAGTGACATAACCAGAGCTGAACTTTCAAGGGCTCAAACTGATGGTTTGGAATTTAAAATAGAAGTGTCTAGTGATGTGAACATCAGCTTTAGACAGAAATAACAGAAATAAGATATTCTAAGTGTTATTCAGGGAAATGATCATGGGAATAAGAAAAGAAAAGAACTGGAAAATATTGGTTACTCTCAATATTGTCCCCAGAACAAATAAAGGTATATAAAATGAAAGAAATTGTCAATGGAACTAACCTTTTCCTTCAGCACATATATATCAGGCTTGGATATTACGAGGCAGTTGACATATTAATCTTTACTCTTTATAATATAGGTCAATATAGTTTATAGTTTCAGGTGGATAAGTAATTAACCTAAACCTTATACAGTTCATCAGTAGAAGAATTAGAATTGGAGGCTAAGTATATTTGTCTTGAATGCTGCAAACTCTTTCTGCCATGCCTATTCAGTGAAAGGCCTATTCATTGCTAGTTCCAATCTGAAAATGGTAGCATGCCTGTTTATATTTTCTTTTACTATTGAATATGTGTTGAATCATAAAAATTTAGACTCTAGCTATTTAAATAATAAATAAAAAAATCAGTATTTGGATTTTTATACATTAAAGTGAGGTTTTTGTTTCAAAGCAAAATATCCTTCAATGTATTTGTGTTAGAATGACCAGTAACTTCATGGCAAAGAAACAGATATGTGTAAATGCACAACAGAAAAGAGAATGACAAAGAAGTATCAACACATTTTTGGAGGATGGAAAGCTGATGGTGAATTCGGACTCATAAAGCAGGAAAAGAAGCCACAGCCCATTTCGAGGCTCTACAGCTGAGGAATGATGCTATATTCTCTATCAATGCATCAGAATGCAGTCTTGAAATTTGGAAATGCTACTTATACTAAAATGCTGAATGTGGCACTGGACTTAAAACAGAATTTATTGTAAATTTCTAAGCAAAACAAGCAGTTCCATACCCTTCTTGAATTATGTACTTATTGATAGTGCGTCTATGAGGGTAAACTTTTTCATACTGGCAAGATTCAGACAGTTTACTGCCCAGAAATCTTTTCTTAAGCGGTTACTTGAGGATGTGCCTCAATAAAATGAGGGCAGAAACAAAAAGCCTGTACAATTCAGGAAAAAGAGAGCCTAGCTGCCTGAAAGACTGGAGCAAGACAAGGACGTCTTTAGTCTGAATTACAGCAGGAAGTTGGAGAACTTGGCAGTGTCTGGGACTTAGAGGGATTTCAATATTATAAATGATACGAGGAGAACTTTTTTTTTTAAAAGTTACAATAACAACAGATACAATTCAGTGGTTCAACAGATACAGTTCAACAAAAAATAAGAAGGAACCAACAGTGTAATAGTATCACTAATACAGATGAAGATAGATAATTATTGTAGAAGCTGGGTTATTGGGTGGAGTTGGTCAGATTGGGAATAGAGAAATGAAAACTTCTGAATGAAATTTAATGTGCTTGATTCAGAAATCATAAAACTATCAAAGAGCAGAGACACAATGTTTACATTAAGATTTCTTTTTTTTTTTTTTTTTTAAGATGAAATCTTACTCTGATGCCCTGGGTATGGTGCTGTGGAGTCCTCATAGTTCACAGCAACCTCAAATTCTTGGCTTCAAGAGATCCTCTTGCCTCCACCTCTGGAGTAGCTGGGACCACAGGCACCCGCCACAACGCCTGGCTAGTGTTTCTGGTAGAGAAACACTAGAGAGATGGGGTTGGTAGAGATGGGGTTTTACTCTTACTCAGGCTGGTCTCAGCCTCCTGAGCTCAAACAAGCTATCAGCCTCGGCCTCCAGAGTGCTGGGATTACAGGTGTGACAAGGTTTGTTTTCTCTCACCTTCGACTCCCCATCTCTGGTGATAAGGATGTCTCCCTTCCTCCTGATACAGGGAAGATACTTTTCACAGGAGGTACTGTATCTCCTGGTTTTAGGGGGAAAAGGAAGGTCAGAGTGCTTGTCTTGAATCATCTGCTGCTTTTCAAGAATCTTTAAAAATAACCAATATGCCAAAGCATATTCGGAATGTTGGCACAATCAACTTTTTAAGGCAAATAAACTAACCTAGTCCATATAGGTACACAGCCACTGCCCTTTTTATGCCAAAGGTGACCAGTAGTAATTCATTCCACATAATATACAACATAAAATACGGATTTCCTTCATGTCAGAATTAGAGATACTTCACGGAGGAATTTCTTTCCCTCCCTTCCTCACCCCCTTTCCTTTCTTTCTTGATAGAGTTGTACTCTGTTACTTTGGCTAGAGTGCCAGGGCATCAGCCTAACGCACAGCAACTTCAAACTCTTGGATTCAAGCAATCCTTCTGTCTCAACTGTCTGAGTAGCTGAGACTACAGGAGCCCACTGCCACACCAGGCTAGTTTTTCTATTTTTAGTAGTGATGGGGTTTTGTTCTTGCTCAGGCTGATCTTGAAATCCTGAGCTCAAGGGATCCTCCTGCACTGGCGTCCCAGAGTGCTAGGATTCCAGGTGTGGGCCACTACACCGGGGTGGGATTTTCTTTCATCTGGGAGCTCTGCTGCCTCACCTCAGGGCTTTCTCAGGCTTGCTGCTCATGTGTGACAGCTGCTGCACAACTGTTACTACCTGACTTGTAGAATTTGGCTTTGTAAGCCCTGCAGTATTGTCTGAAATTAGGGATTGAGAGCACTTCTAAAATTATCAAACCCTTATTTAATGCAACAGGAGGGTTAAAGATGTTATTCCACTACCTGTATTTTTAACGTTAACCAAACATATCCTCAGGATTAGAAAAAGTTTTGTAACAAATGCCCAGGGAAGGTTTTAGGAAACACAAATGAATTTTTCCAGGTGTGTGAAAGGGTCTGAGGAAATAGTCACTGTTTTATTTGGAGGTATCAGAGTTATGCTGATGACTGGAGTGGTTTTGTGAATTTAGATTTTTGTATTTATTGGGAAAAAAACAAACCCCTAGATGATGGAAAGCTG
This sequence comes from Loris lydekkerianus, assembly GCA_963574355.1. NCBI lineage: Eukaryota > Metazoa > Chordata > Mammalia > Primates > Lorisidae > Loris > Loris lydekkerianus. Next base: position 33,009 of record CAUYPK010010384.1, read on the forward strand.
CATGGATGGAGAGAAGGGAGTTTTTGAAGTATTTTTACCGAGTCAATACGTGTAATGATGGACTACAACTGACTTCCTCTTCCAGCATTACTGCTTCTCCTCCACTTATGCCAAAGAAACCTGCACAACCCCTGATCTTTGTTTGATCTGGTGTGTACATAACAGATACGGCACCGACACACCAAGGGGCAGAAATTTTGCATATGGGTGAAAACAACGATTGTATTTATACTTAAAGTCTTCCTAAGGACTAGTTTGATTCAAGCTAAGGGATTAGCATACATTACTCTAGTGGTTTTGTGGTGCAGAACTTCCCAAGATGTTTCACAGTGACGCCCACCTCTGGGTATTCTTGCCTTTGTGTCATTCCCCTCCTTGAACGTGGCCTGGGACTAGAGACCTGTTTTTAATGAATAGATCACACCAAAAGTCATGCTATATCACTTCTATGATTATGCTACAAAAATTTAGGATATATATTTTTTTTTACTGGCTTCTTTTTATTGTTTTTATTGTTTTATTTTTGTCTTGGATTCTTTTATAAAGTAAGCTACCATGCCGGAAAGGCCTGTGCAGCAAGGAGCTGATGGTAGCCTTTGACCAACAGGCAAGGGCATAGCCAAGCTTTGCATCCAACAACCCAGGGGGGACTGAATCCTGCCAAGAACCTTGTGAGTAAGCTTGCAGGTGCTTCCTTCTCCCCTGAGTCTTCAGACGAGACCATGATCCTGTAGTCATGTGTGAGACCCTGAAATAGAGGATCCCTATAAGTCATGCCCATATTTTAACCCTTAGAAACAATGAGTCAGTAAGTTTAAGTATGTAATTATTAAGCTACTGAATTGGGGGCAACATGTTACAAGACAACAGAAGACTAATAAAGGATGTTTAATTCACATTCTAAATTTATAAAAAAGATTAGTCTTATGTCTATACTATTTTCAATAACAGTTCAAACTTATAGGCTTATTCCTCCTTGTACCCAAAGCCCTTTAATATATATATTTGCTGATTCTTTTGAAAGTGTCTCCAGCCATTCTTTCCAAACTTTTAGCTTCCCCTTTCTTTAGGCTTATGATAGGGAAAAATATGTATGTATTAGATTTTTTTTTTTTGCTTTCAAATTCAAGAAGCAACTTCAAGTCATTTGGCATTTGTTAATATATTATTTCTTTAAATAAAGGTCTTTATAGTTAAATATAATTGAATATCATGGTATAACTGAGGAGCTGAGTTAAGACAATGGCACAAAAATCCCCCAAAACATCAGTACAATCACCATCCAACAAGCAAATCAGAGCCACATGCTGTTGTGTCCTGTGAAAGTGTATGTGTGAGGTTCCATTTATTTAGTTTTCTCTGAATATCTATGCCTAAAGATTAGAAAGCAAGGGCTGGGTTGAGGAAGGGAATCTGCATCATTGACAGCGGTGCTGAGACAGATTCCTCTTCCTTTACGGAGAAAAAGTAATTGGAAAGTGAGGATTCAATTCTCAAAATTCTTGCACTGCCTCTTATTTTCTAAGGCATGGTTTTGTAGTTTGTATACAGCAGCTACTCTTTTAAGATCATGTAAAAAATAACACTCTTTGTTTAGAATTTCACTCTAGTGTGATGCAGCTTCATAATTTCCCCCCATACTAAACAAAGGCTTCTGAGACTTTATTGGGCCCTTTCCAGTTTCAAACTTACAGACTTTATGATGTTGGCATGTCTTCCAGAAATGCCGAGAATGTTCTGTACCAGAAACGCTATATTCCCTTAGGAAGCACCATGTTGGACTGTGTTCTTTAAGTTTGAAAATGTTTGGCACATGATCCATACAAACCTTGGTGTCTAAGAGCAAGAAAAGTACATGTTTAGGGGCTAAGATGTCTTCCCTTCTTCACATTGAAATTTCAAAGTTTCTTTCAAGAGGTGTTTTGGTTTTCTGTTCTTCAAAATTTCATGTGCCTCTACATTTTAATTTTTTTTCTTTATACCCATCTATCCCCAACTTGAAAGAAAAAGAGGGATTATAAATGTGCAATCTGTAGTCTTGGGCATAGTGAGGGTATAGTTGTTTTTCTGGAAAGCACTACTTTGAAATTGCTGGTACAAAAGGGAAAAGAAACCGCAGATCTCTGTAAATCTGTGCATGTGAACAAATAAAAGCAGAATGAGAACTGGGAATGAGGTTCTCTCCTTTTCTCTCTCTAGTACCTTGGGACCTCATCAGTTCTCTAACCAACAGAAAGCTGGTTACTAAAGAGAAAATAGACTTACTATCACTTAGAATCTTAGAATGAAGGCCTCTCTGTGATAGGATGAATATGCAAATCTGATTCTACAGGAAGATATTCATGTTTAATCAATGACACTTAATTACAGAGGACATAGTTCTCAACAAATATAGATGGTAATAGACATATCTTTGTTGTTCAACCTCAATAAATATGCTTTAGTAGTCAATTGGCACCTAATTAACAAATAATTAGAGTCTCAACGAACATAAATTTACATTTAGTTGCATTAGTTAATTCACTGTCTTCAATGTTTTCCTTTTAGTAGTCTTTTATATAGGAATTTTACTACAGTGATTCCTCTTGCCAAATGAAATGCCAGGAAGCTAAGAGTTATTAGAGCATCCTAAATGAAATTTGAAAACTAATTATAATAGAATGTGTGTTCCTATTTGGGAGCCACTGAACTAAAAAATCTGAACAAAAATAAATCATTATATTTATACTGTAACTGTCACATATTCTTAAAATTAAATCCAAACATGAGACTTTTGATTTACAACATAACCAAAAATATATGCTGAAGCACTTTAAACTTCTTCAAAAAGTTGTGAAGATATTTTTGAAACTAAATAGAAATAAAATCTGCTTTTCCTGGGATAAACTAACAAGTAAAATAGCAAGTAGTAGAATTTTAACAACATTATATGGAAAATATGGCAACACTGGCCAATATCAGCAGTTTCATTCACAGGAATTTCGTGGGATTAAACTTTTGCAAAGAAAAATTTGGCAGGCAAGGTTGTCAAACTCTTTCCAGAAATCAACTGACAGAAAACACACACACACACACACACACACACACACACACACACAGAGTCGAGAAAATCCTGGTACTAGTGGTATGTCCCTAAACCTCAAGTTACAAACGTCCATTAACCAGAAGACACCACTGGAGAATTTGTGACTATTTGAGTATATGTTAAAAAATATATATAGTTTTTAAAGAACAATACCCATGTTTATTTTACAGTGTAAGGAGGTACCCCCTGGGGTTTGCTCACTTTGAAGATGCTCAACATTAGGGTAAAATAGGGGGGGAAATGGAATATGAGGGATCATTGCACTCTTTTTACAATGTCCAAAGTCACATGGCCAAAGACCCACGCCTCAAGCCTCTGCGTCTGAGAACAGCCATTCCCGATCTACCCAGAAATCCACAGGATGCCCCAGTCCTTTTCTCTGCCCACGCTGCAGGAAGCATTCATTTAATCCAGTCAACAGATATTTATGACACACGATCTCTGTTACAGGAACTATTCAGTGGGTAGAACCCACAGAAATCCCTGACCTCCTGGAGGCCACATTCTGCTGGGGGTTGGGTGGATGGAGGAGCAGTGTGTGTAAAGGAGAACCCTGCTCACGTTAACCCTGTTCTAATACTGCATCTCATTTATTTAATCATTCGTTCACCCAGCAAGTGCCAGACATCAGGGTTACAGTGGGACTCTTCAGTTGGAGAGATAGACAAGAAACTTTTAAAATGGATATAAGCAATGAAATGAGGTCCCTCCCTTACTCTGGAAATGGCATCATCTCAGAGATTTTTGATCCCTACCTCCATGTGTTGATAAGTTTGTGACTTCCACAAACTTTCCAAAACTTATTGTGCAGGTAAAATGATCTAAAGTCAGTCTTTGCAGCTCATAATAGCCTAATTTGTCTCTGAAGATTTTCCAGTTCAAAATGAAATGCTATTTAAATTCAGGATTGTAGGCTTATTGCTCAGTGGTTAGGACACTGGCCACATACACCTGGGCCTGCTAAACACAACAATGACAATGACAACAACCACAAAAGCAACAACAACAAAATAGCCAGGCTTTGTGGTGAGCACCTGTAGTCCCAGCTACTTGGGAGGCTGAGGCAAGAAAATTGCTTAAGCCCGAGAGTTTGAGATTGCTGTGAGCTGTGACACCAGGGCACTCTACCAAGGGTGACATAGTGAGACTCTGTCTCAAAAAAAAAAAAAAAAATAAAATAAAAATAAAGAAAGAAAGAAAAGAAAAAGAAATAAAAATAGTAAATAAATACATTCAGGATTGTAGAGCTGTAGTGAGACCAGTTGCTTGAGATATCAGCTGGTAAGAGAGATGAAAGACACAGCTTTATGTGGTAGCCTGGACTCTTAGCTTCTGCCGGGGCTGTGCGTGTGCAGCCTGTGGGCAAGAGAGTGAACAGTGCTCAGCAGAGAAGCCAGGGGTGTTGCACCAGGCCTAGAGAGTGAGGCAGAGGAGGGAGAACAATCTCAACTCAGAGAATTAAGTCAGCAGATCCCAGGGATGGGAAGAACTGGAAAATGGTCAAGACTTTGCCATGTCAGAAGTGGCAGGTGACACTGTGTCCTCTCTCTCCCTCCAGTCCAACCCCAGTGGCACTGCCTGAGAGGAGAGAGGAGGGATAGGTGCAGGGTAAGACAAGAGGGAATTAATCCATGTTTTCTCCTCTGGGCACTGATCTTATATCTGCAGGAAGCCCCATCTCAGGGTAGAGGGGTGTGTGTGTGTGTGTGTGTGTGTGTAAGCTTCAAGCTTAAACCAGGTTCAAAGTTTTGGCCATTATAAGGTACTAGATGTTTAAACTACTAACCAAAGAACCTTGATTTCTTTTTTCTTTTGAGACAGATTCTCACTTTGTCACCCTTGATAGAGTGCCCTGAGGCAACCTGAAACCCTTGGGTTCAGGCAATCCTGTTGCCTCAGCCTCCCAAGCATATGGGACTAGAGGCTCCTCATACAATGCCTGGCTATTTTTTAGAGACAAGGTCTTGCTGTTGCTCAAGCTGGTCCTGAACTCCTGAGCCAAGCAATCCACCTGCCCCAACCTCCCCGAGTTTTACGATGTGTCTTTCCCTGGATGGTTACCCATTTCCAGCAGACAAGGGATAATCTGACTCCATTTCCAACACAAAGTTGCAGTTAGCTGATCTCAGTACACAGGTTTCTCCTAGAAAAAAAAATGGCTGCATTTAGCCAAACGACATCCTAGCGGCCTGAAATGGTGACTGCACTTTCTGAAATATCCACTATCTACACTGGCCGCATCTGGTTGATGCCGACTATGTACACATGGATTTGGGAACTAAATTCCCGACACATTAGTGTGCATTTATTAATGATCAATACTGATCAGCAAAATCAATCATGCATTAAAATGTATTATTTTAAAATGGCCAAGTAAGGTTACTATGGGACTCGGTTTCTGTCTGTGTGTATAGATGTGACCAGAGCCTCTCTTATAACGCCCAGAATAGGCCTCACGTATGTCAGATGACAGATATTCTCTGCAAATGTCTTAAATAGTATCCTGACTTTAGATTAATATGGTACTTATGTAAATTAAAGGGACAGCGTGAAACTGGAACAGATAAGGTATTTTTAAAGCTGTGTTCTTGTTGGGGACACGTCTACGTGAGCACCCTTTTTTTCTGTCGCATGAAACAGCAGAAGAAGAATGTGGAAATAGTGCTAGAGGGAACTGGCACAGAAGTTCACTCATACATTCCTGCATCCTCTGGCACAGCGCTGCATGACTTTGAGCTGACCTTGAAATTTACGGTCTGGCACAAATAGTCACTGAAGTGGGAACAGCTTGTGCAATGCCTTGATAGCACACGGTACCCAGCAATGTGTTAGGAGTGGAAAGAAATAAAAATATCCAATTTAGTTTTAATTCTGGAGTGGAGAATGGACTGTGATTTGAGAAGTACTCACAAAGTTGAATGCCAATTCTACGGGAACAGGACAATGTTTGTGATCTTCTAAGTGTACTTAAATTGGAGACTAGTAGCAGGCTGTTCTGATTGAGCTCTGAACAGCTGGCTGGCACCCGCGAGCTGCGCTGCCCTTCAGCAGGTCTCTCCTCTCAAATTTATGTCTTGACTCCTTTTCCTCAGCTCTGCGGAGCAAAGGGAAGAAAGCCTTATGCTTGTATGATATATAAATGAGGCACCACATATCTGAGCTTCTGAGCCGTTTACATCCTCCTTACACAGAGTCATAAAATGTAAACTGGACTCAAGGTAGTACAAGTTAATCTTTATCTTACAAGTTCCTAAAAATGTCTAGCTTAATAGTTGGGTAATATGGATTTTTTCCATAGTATGTAATAATGTAGGTGGAAATTTTAGTAAGTAAATGATCCACATGATGTAAGTAATGGAGCTTTCCGGTTATCTATATGACATGAATAACGCTGACCTGTTGGAGAGAAGGTGTGACTGGATTTCTGACCACACGTGAGCAGGATGTGTGAGCGGAGTCCCTGGTGGAGGCGGCCGTGGCTCATTACTCACACAAGGATAGTGACGGATCCCAGCAGTGACGGGTACAGGCTGCCTCCGTGGAATGGAATGCATGTAGACTGCATCTTCCCAATGCCTCTGCTGAGAGAGGAGAACCCACTGCCCAGGAGGCCAGAAGAGGTCACAGGCATGATGGGAAGAGCATAAGGATGGGTGAATCATGTAAGAGTCTACCTCTGGGGATAATCCCTGAATTACTAGTATTCATGTCTCTGTAGCCACCTTAGATCTAGAAATTCCTTTTGTTTCTTCCTTCTCCATGGTTCAGCTTGGATCCTTGGATTTTTAAAGATATTTCTAAAAGATATTGAAAAATTTACCAGCAGAATAATAATAGGGGGCAGAAAAGTGAAAGGAAATGCTTTATTGTTTACCATCTTCAATCCTTAGGGAACTGAGTTTCTCTGTAAAGAATCTGAGATGTTTGTCTGATTCAACATTTCTAAAGCTTGAGTCCTTTGCCTGACTTCCCAAGAATCAGTCTATAAATCAGAAGACAAATTCACAGAATTTGTCCCTAGAACTATCTTTTGAGAGAGCATCAGGCCATTCTCATGTCGAGCACCAGCCAGGTTTGAGTCCTGAAGTTGGCAGCTGTCTCATTTTGCAGATGAGAAGACTGAGGTGTGCTGTCTTCGAATGCCAAGGCCCAAACTGTGCCACTGATATGTGGAAGAACCTGAACAAGACTAGCATCCCCTTGTTTCAAGTACAGTTTGAAACCCACCAGTTTGTTTTTCTTATAGATCATTGGAATTCTTAATAGCAGAATAGACTTTATTAACTCTCAAAGATAAGTGGCTTGAAGCTTCACTGCAGTCACGGTCTACTGTTCTATTCTACTATTTCTCTACTCCTTATCAAAGCTGATAAAAAATGACAAATACAAAGAGACAAACATTCCTAAAGAAATGCTAACAGTAGATGAATTGTTGCCTTCAGGAAAGTTTGTGACACTGGGAAAGCGTATAGAAGGATTTGGAAAAGACCCAGTATATGCCATGAACTATAGGTTAGATTTATAAAGAAATTAAAGATTTTAATGTAGCTTAGTAAAGAGAATATTATCCAATTAATGTAAAACTACTATAAATTTACTGTTCTACAATTGAATATAAAACTAAGTTAAGCTATGGTGTTATTTTAAAATATAGTAAAATGTTTATGATGAGCCTATTCTTTGAATAAACATCTTATTAGTTTCTTTTCCAAGCTATTTCTGTTCCTATTTTAACCCAAGAATATTTCTGCCTTTTTAAGAGCTTGTCATTGCAGTTGTTTGGTCTACATACTAAACCTTTTCTTTAAATCTTCTAGTCTGTTGTTTTCTTTATGGCCTTAAGTTTCCCTCTGCTGGTCAGGACTGTCAAACTTTTAGCTTCTCTGTGACAAACTGGAAAAAGAAGAGTTGTCTTGGACCACACATATAAATACATGAACACTAGCTGAAGCTGACGAGAAAAATAAAAATGTCTGTGCATGATCTTTGTGATATCTGCCACTACAGATAAGCAAAAAAGTCCTCACATCACCCGCATGAAGCTGTGGCCACTCCGGCATGCAGTCTTGTCTCTACCTTCCAGGTAACCTTACTGCAGGTTTATTGACGCATAGAAAAAATGCAAGTTTAAATATTATTATGAAAATTTAAGAATGGTATAAAGAAGAAACAAGTATATTGATGTGTCCAAAGTCTCTGTCGTGCACATCAAAACATTTTTGCATATTCTTTGAAGGAGTGCAAGAAAAGTAAATGGAAACAAACGTAAGCCTGATGAAGTAAAAATATGTCACATATGAACTTGAGTTTTTTCTGGGAAAGAAGAGTTATCAGTCTCACTCTTTCATATTTTCCTACACTTGTTTACTTTTTCCCACAAGGGTGGGCTGTCGAAAAGAACATTAAGGGCAGTCATGTGTCACTTAATTATGGGAACGTGTTCTGAGAAAGGAGTTGTAGGTGATTTCTTCCTTGTTTGGAGATTAGAGAGTGTGTTTATACAAATCTAAATGGTACAGCCTAGTACACACTTAGGCCGTAGGGTAGAGCCAATGGCCCCTAGGCTATAAATCTGTACAGCATGTTCCTCTGCTAAATCCTGCAGGCAATTGTAGCACAGCGGTGAGTATTTCTACATCTCAACATAAAAAGTTACAATAAAAATGTGGTATAGAAGATTAAAAATAGTCCATCTCTGTAGGCACTTACCGTGAATGGGGTTGCAGGGCCGGACTTTCTTCTTGGTAAGCCAATGAAAAAGTGGTAAGTGAATTGAAGGCCAAGTACATTACTACTATAGCCTTTCTAAACACTGTGCACTAAGGCTACATTTAAGTTATTAAAAAAAAAAAAAAGTAATTGCGCTACAATGTCATGATGGCTGTGATCCCACCAGGGGATAGGAATTCTTCAGCTCCCTTACAACCTTATGGGACCACTGTCCTACTTGCAGTCCATCTTTTACTGAAACTTAATTCTGTGGCACATGACCATACTCTCTAAACCCCATTTGCCTCTTTATTTATTTATTTATTTTTTTTTCCTCCAGGGCAAAGGGGTGATTATCCTAGTTGTTAGCATGTGGTACGTACTGGACAGTATTTTGTATAGTAGGTAGGTCATTATATCAGTGTATGTGTCTCCCTAGTTCTAAAGAACGATTGTTCTGAGTAACTTTTATCCTAGATGTTCACAGTGCTAAGTAACAAACTTCTGTGTAGGTGCGCATCTGTGGGCCAAGGGTCTGAAATTTGCTCACTGGAACAGAACAGAAGCTAGTTTCAGAGCAGCACAAATGGGGCAGTGTTCTAGACACCATCCTAAATGTGTTACAGAATGTGTTGAAACTAAGTGTATTACAAAAATTAAGTCATTTCATCCTTCTAACAACCCAGCGAGGTAGATATAATATCACCTTTATTTTATGGATGGAGAAATTGAGTTAAAGTGATTTGTTTGGGTTTGGGATTTTAGAGAAATGTGAGACCGGGAAAGGCAGTGTGATGGGCTTGGTGAAAACTCTAACCCAGAGAGATAGATGAGATGTTCAAAATTAGTAAAGACAATCATTCAAAGCCTCTAGTGGTGGATCCAAGGGTTTACAACAGATTACAGGCATTCACTCATCAACATGGACGGGAACGGCAAGATGCCCAGCATTGATGTAGAGGTTGCCCTCTTGCCCCCAATCCCAGCTCTTGTCAAGGAGCAGCCACTCCAGTGGGGCTCTGAAGATGACGATTATCTAAATGTCCCCGACCTTCCAGCTCCTGCTCTGTAAGGAGGGTCCGCATAACAGCTGGGCAGGAATGCAGCCCTTTCTTTCCCCGTAGCTCTGTGTCACTCTTCCAGGTGTACCTGCAGACTCAGAGTCCAGCTCCTGACTGTGGCAGATGACTCCAAGCTGTGACATCATTCCTTCCCCTACGCCCCCAGCTCCTGCCTTGACGCACAGATTGCCTAGAAAAACAACTGAGCAAGCCTCAAAGAATAGCAGCACTTCGCCCTGCCAAGTTTGACCATTAAACTAAAGTAAGTGGCTCAACTGGTAATTCTGGTATTTAGATAAAGTCCATCTCAATCGCATGTGGATTGAATTGGCTTCTCCATAGCATCCCCAGTGCCATTCAGCCTACTGAGTGTGCCTTTGAAATCACTCCCCATGGGCTATCTTATTAGTCACAATCATGAGGGAAGATCACATTTATTGACTTCTCATCCTAACATTTATACATTCCTTATTTTAATGTCAGACCACCATTAAAGCATTCAGACTAAAGTGAATAAAATAGTTATATATTTACTCACACAAGTACATAAGAGCTTCATAAAATAAAACAAGAAGGCAAAACTCCGGTTAGGCTTAAGGTATCCAATTTTCTCTCATAATGAAGGCAATATTTTGAATTAAAAAGCCTGATTGTGCCACTTGATAGAGAATGAACTGATCTCTGTCTGATTAATTCAGAGTTTGTTTGGTTATAACATTCACTGCGGCATTGGGACAGAATTACATGTTTGCTTTTTTATTTGATATAAATTTATTTAATGTGTATAAGTTATCTCAGCCACTCCAGTAATTTTCCCCAGTCACTTGTAACTTTAGGTGAATTTTCAGTCACAAACGTTTTCATGGTGTAACAATTAACAGACGTGTTTAAATAGGGATGAAATTCTCATATAAATAAATGAATACATCATTAAATTTGTTTTAGATTCCTAATGCAGATGTTAACAAACAAACATCCGTGTAGAATCTATACCTCAGTTTATTTAAGATGAACATATTTATAATAATAAAGTCATTAACTGTGTTTGTTTAGTGGGCCTTTGGAGTTAGAAGTGGAAATGACTAAAAGGCAGCTGATTAAAGATTAAACTAAATGGTATAATAAAGGGCACATGGCCTTCAGCTTGTTCACACATCATAGAAACTGTTTTGCAGACAGATATCGGGTGGTAAAATCTGAGTAACTGAAATACAAGTATTAATGGAAAGCAAGAGGCTTCAGAGAAGTCAGTGATTCAGGCACTGGGTGTTTATAACTGGGAGACACACAAATAATGCTCAAGTTAAAAATATGCACAAAAGGAATTGAGATATTGGAAAATAGAGTGAGACAATTCTTTAAAAAGTTAAGAGTTCCTATGGGACCCCAGCAATTCTCCTTCTGGGGATGTACTTCAAAAGAACTGAAGACAAGTGTTCAATACAAAACATGCATACATATAAATGTGCACACGTGGAGAAGGAGTCCTGGGAAGGTGGCGGAGTGGGAGGTGTGGAATCTGTCACACAGTAGGTTTACTTGCAGAATCTGGCTGATGTAACTATTTTGAAACTCTGGAGCCTGTTGAAGGCTTGAAACTTCCGCAGGAAGTCTTGGACAGCATGTTTTAGTTAATTTCAGTCAATTCTGGCAATTACTATAATAGCAGCTGCCCATCTCCCATCTCCAGGCCCCAGCTGACAGCTCTGAACATGTTCCTGGAGCAGCCTCTACACCTCTTATAAGAGCCAGGGTGGGCAAAAAGGATACCCTACAAATATTGGTTACCTGTCCTCTGGTCACTGATGGCTGCTTCTAATCACAGAGGTATAGAAGAAGAGGTTCATAGCCATCCTGGGTGCCTTTCCCTTCATCAGTGCAAGCCCCTCCCACTCTGGCTGAAGTCACTTCTAAAATATTTAAAAGGCCAGCATCTTATTCCCTTCATTTTTCTTCTCCCCAGACATTAAAGGCCTAGAATATTCAAAAGCAAGTAAGCAAAGAGGAAAAACAGGGAAGTGAACATGCATACCCAGGGAAAGGTGCAAAACTAGAAAATACCTAAGAAAACCTTAAATCTATACTTCAGGCTGATCCCTGCTACAGATGTGACCTGCAACAATCAATAAAAATAACCAAAAGCAATAGGTAAAAAATAAGAAAACACAGAAAACTCTGGGAAATGGAGATAATCTAATTTCCAGAGGTGCCATTTTATAGATTCAAAGATGTCGTTTCCAACATCAACAAAATCATAAGGTATAATAAGAAACAGGAAAGCACAACCTGTTCAACAACTTCTGGAGAAGAACTAATGACAGATCAGCTAGACTAAGATATTAAACAACTATCTTAAAGTTGCTCTGATAACTAAGGGAAGATGTGGAGAAAGTAAAAAAAGAAAAAAGTATATGAACAATAACTGACAGAACTGAAGAAAGATTTAGGCTGTTCTGCACTGATACTTGGAGAATTCAATAGCTCACTCTCCTATGATAGAACAACCAACCAGACCTAAGATAAGTAGGGAAATAGAGGACCTAAACCAACTAGCTCTAATGGACCTATATGGAACACCCTTCCCAAAACAGAATACATATTCTTCTCAAGTACATTTGGGACATTTTCCCATCCCAAGGACCTGTGGGATAGATGATATGTTAGGCTGCAAATTAAATCTCAATAGATAAGTATCATACAAAGTATTTGCTCTGAGCACAATGGGATGAAGTTAGAAATCAGTGTCAGAGATAAAAATGAAAAATTTACCAAATTATGGAAATTAACATACTCTCAAACAACCAATGGATCAAAGAGAACTTATGAGAGATATTAGAGAGTACTTAGAAGCAAATGAAAATAAAATTATGACATACCAAAACTATAAGACACAATGAAAACAGTACTAAAGGGGAAATTTATATCTATAAATGCTTAAAATTAAAATAAGATCTTAAAAATAAAAAAGATCTGGGTATGATGGCATGTGTCTATGGTCCTACCTACTTGAAAGGCTGAGGCAGGAGGATCACGCGAGCCCAGTAACTTGAGGCTATAGTTTCTATCATCGTACCTGTGAATAGGCACTCCATTTTAGCATAGGCAGCATAGCTAGATCCCATCTCCTCTTGAACCCCCAAAAGCAAACAAAACAAAATAAACCCCCTAAACCCTAAAACCTGAACAAGGAAGATGTAAAAACAACCTAACTTTATAATTTAAAGAAATAAAGAAGAAAAAAATCCAAAGTTAGCTGAAAGAAGAAAATAATACAGATAAGAAGCGAGGTAAATCAAAATAGAGAATAGAAATATGATACAGAAAATCAAAACCTAAAGGTTTTCTGAAAAGATCAAGAACATTGGGAAACCTTTTGGTAGATGGGTTAAGAAAAATAGGAGAAATCGGAAATGAAAGTGGGGGGACCACCACAAATTCTACAGAAGTAAAAAAGATTATAAGAGAGTTCTATGAGCAATTATATGCCCACAAATTGGGTAACACGGATTCAGTGAAAAAATTCTTAGCAACACACAACCTACTGAGACTAAATTACAAAGAAACAAAAATTATGGATATACCTACAACTAGTAAGGGGACTGAAATAGAAATTAAATATCTCACAAAAATAAAAGCCCTGGACCTGATGGCTTCATATTTAAATGGAGTTAGCACCAATCTTATTCAAACATTTTCAAAAAATTGAAGAGGAAAAACCACTTCCTAACTCATTTTATGAATCCTAGATCCCCTGACACCAAAACCAGGCAAAAAGAAACTATTAAAGAAAACTACAGACCAAATGCCCCTCATTGATGCAAAATCCTCAGTAAAATACTAGCAAATAAATCCAACAGCCCATTGAAAGGATAATACACATGGCCAAGTGGGATTTTTTCCTGGATTGCAAGATAGCTCAACATAGGAAAATTGGTCAGTGTAATATACCACATTAATAAAATGAAGGAAGAAAAACAGAAAATCATTTAGATTGATGCAGAAAAAGCATTTGACAAAATTCAGCACCCTTTCATGATATAAACACTCACAAAACTAGGTCTAAGAGCAAACTACCACAAGATAATGAAATCCCACAGTCAACATTATACTCAATGGAAAAAGACTGTTCTTCTAATATCAAGAACAAAAAACAAGGATATCTTCACTACTTTTATTCAATATAGGACTAGAAGTTCTAGACTGAGAAATTCAGCATGAAAAATAAATAAAAGACATCTAAATTGGAAAGGAAGAGTACAATTATCTCTGTTTACAGATAATATAATCTCATATGTAGAAAATCCTCAGGTTCCATAAAAAAAATTGTTAGCACTAATAAATTCAGCAAAGGAGCAAAACACAAAATCAATACTAAAAAATCAGTTGTGTTACTATACTAACAATGATCAATCTGAAAGTAGAATTATGAAAACAACTCCATTTACAGTGGAATCAAAAAGAATATAACACTTGGGAATTAATTTAACCAAGGAGGTAAAAGACTTGCATAATGATATTTATAAGCATCTTCTGAAAAAAATTAAATAAGAAATCAATAAAAGGATACACATCTCATGTCCATGTATTGAAAGACTTTATGTTAAGATGTCAATACTACTCAAAATAAGCTACAGTGCAATACAATTCCTATCAAAAACCCAATGACATTCTTTTGAAAAACAGAAAACCCATTCTTAAATTCATATGGGATCTTAACTCTGAATAGCTAAAAGAATCTTTAAAAAGAAGAAAAAACTATATAGATTCACATTTCCTAATTTTAACACTTATTACAAAGCTATAGTAATCAAAACAGTGTGGTACTAACATAGAGACTAACAGATAGAGATCAGTGGAATAGAATAGAGAGCCTCAAATTCAACTCTTTTAAATATAGTCAAATGATTTTTGACAGGGGTACTGGAGACCATTCAAAAGGGAAAGGATAGTCTTTTCAACAAATGTTGGTAGGAAAACTGGACATACACATGCAAGAGAATGAAGATGAATGCTTACCTAGCACCATATATTTAAAAAAAAAATCTCAAAATATATTAAAGAACTAAACATAAACCTATAAAACTATTTGAAGAATCATGGGAAAAATTCATGACATTGGACTTGACAGTGATTTATTGAATCCAATACCATAGACAGAAGCAAAAAAATGAAAAATAAACAACTCGTGAGCTTCATAAAATGTTTTGTATCAAAAGATAATATCAACAGAGAAAAATGTCAAACCACCATATAGGAAACCATGTGCAAATCACATATCTGATGTTAATATTCAGTATAAAAATATTGAGTATAAAAGAATATATAGAGAACTCCTAAAACTCCACAACAAACCAAACAGTCCAATTCAAAACAAGCAAAGGACTTGAATAGACATTTCTCCAAAGAAGGTAAATTAAAACTCCTTCCTTCTGTTGGTGGGAAAGTAACATGATAACAGGTACCATGAAAAACAGTGTGGTAGTTCGTCAAAACATTAAAAAATAGAATTACTATATAAATATAGGAACTCTACTTTTGGTTCTATACCCCCAAAGAATTGAAAGCAGGAATACAAAGAGTTGTTTTTTATTTTTTTAACCATGTTTAAAGCAGCACTATTTACACTAGTTAAAATGTGGAAGCAACCCAAGTGTCTGTGAATGAACAGATGGATAAGCCCAGTGTAGTATGTACATACAATGGGATATTATTCAACCTTAGAAAGGAAGAAAATTCTGAATATGCTACAACATAGATGAACCTTGAAAACATTATGCTAAATAAAATTTCAGCCACAGACATACACATACAGTATAATTCCACAAAGATGAGGTACTGAAGTAATCAAAATTTTGAAGTCAGAGAGTAGAATGGTAGTTGCCACCAGAGGAGGAATGCAGAGTTACTGTTTAATGAGTGTAGAGTGTCAGTTTTATTAGATCAAGAGTGTCTTACAAATAGATGATGGTGATGGTAACAAAATTATGAAAGTATTTAATTGTATAGTTAATGATTAAGATGGGAAATTTTTATGCTACATAGATTGTACCAAAATACAAAATATTGGGAAAATACTTATCTTACTCTATAAATGGTTATTATAGCCTTATTTATAATAGCCCCAAGTTGATTCAATCCAAATATCTATCAACAGATAAATGGATAAACAAAAGTGCTATATCCAGATAAGGAAATATTATTTAGTCATAAAAAGTAAAGAAATACTGATATATGTCACAATATGGATAAACCTTAAAAACATGGTGTTAAGTAAAAGAAGGCAGTTGTGAATGGTCACATAGTGTATGATTGATTCCATTTGTTTAGAAAGTTCAGTATAAACACAACCACGAAGAAAGAATGCAGATGGGTGGTTTCCAGGCATTAGGAGGGGAGAATGGAGAAAGCTTAATGGTTATGAGGTCCTTTCCATGTTGATGAAAATGTTTTGTAATTAGAAAGTGGTGATGGTTATACAACATTTTAAAAGTCCTGGAAGTCACTAAATTGGACATTTAAAAATAATTAAAATAATGAGTTTTATTTCAATAATAAATGAATAAATAAATAAATATGAATATACATTAACTATGCTAAGAAATCTCCACCTAATAATAAATAGAACCTAGTGAATAAGAAAAAATATTTTTTTGGAAGCTAGACCACCTAATGATTTTTGTTTTGTTCGTTTTTGTTGTATAAAAATCTTTTTTTAAAAAGGCAAATGCAGTAATCCCAGAACATTTAAAAACTAAATTTATGCATAATTAACAGACTATATAGTTGAACCAGTTAAGATGTACATTTTATAGGTTTTAAGTACATTTACTGAGTTGTACAATCATCACCTTCCTTTACCCCTACCCTCTGACCCTGTATCAAACATTAATCAACCTATTAGTTCTGTAGGTTTGTATATTTTGGACACTTTATTTGAATGCAATCATATAGTCTCACGTGACTGACTTTTACTAACCATAATTTCATAAGGATAATATTTCATTGGATGGATATGTCAAAATTTGTTTACCTGTTCATCAATTAATAGCCATTTTGGCCATTTTTTTTTTTTTGGTATAAATAACGCTGCTATGAACATGTTCATATGGGGATTTGCATAAATCTATGCTTTCATTTCTTTGGGTATATATTAAAGAGCAGAACTGCCAAGTCATAAAAGGTTTGACAATTAAGTTAACAAATTCATCCTAGAAAAAGTGCTACGTACCTCATTGAGGAATAACATTATAGTCACCTTTTATTTGACCATCTGGTAACCATAGTGATTGGCCACTTGTATATAGTCTTTGAAAAAATGTCTATTCAGATCCTTTGTCTATTTTTAATTTTTCTTTAGTCTTTTTATTGTTGAGTTGTAAGAGTTCTTTATACCTTCTGGATAAAAGTCACCAACAGATGTATCATTTGTAAATGTTTTTCTCATTTCCTGGATTGACTTTTCACTTTCCTGGTGTGTCTTTTGAAGCACAGAAGCTTAGTTTTGATGAAGTCCAACTTAATTTGTTTCTTTAACGGCTTATGCTTTTGGTACTTTTCTGTGTTAGCATAAGATCATGAATATTTACTCATATCTTCTGCTAAAATAGTTTTACATTAAGTTATATATTAAATTTTATATTAAGTCTATGAGTCTTTTTTGTTGTTGTTAAATCATAGCTGTGTGCATTAGGGCAATCACCTGTACCCATTCTAAGATGCACCATAGATGTGAGTCATTTTTAATTAATTTTGCAGTATAGTGTGAGGCAGGGAGCTTGTTTTTTTTTGCCATATGTTTACCCAGTTGTCTCAGCACAAGTGGTGTTGAAAATTAATTGATCATAAATGTTAGGATAGAAGGTTAGTTATAGATTTGAGATTTCATTTTCTTTTTCTAGTAAGTGTTAATAGATATATGTTTCCCTTTAAACCCTGCTTTAGTTCCATGCCATAAATTTGGGGATGTTGAGTTTTAATTTTTCTTCATATCAAAGTATTTTCTAATTTCCCCTGTGATATCTTTTTTCACTCCTTATTTCAGGTTGTATTGTTTAATTTCCACATATTTGTGAATTTTCCAAATGTTCTTCTTTTGTTGATTTCTAATTTAATTGTGTTTCGGTTGTAGAACATAATTTGCATGACTGCAATCCTTTGTAATTCACTGAAGCTTATCTATGAGCTAGCATATGGTGTATCCTGGAGCCTGCACTGTGCACTTGAGAAGGTGGGTATCGTGGTGCTGTAGGGTAGAGAGTTCTAGTCAGGTTGTTGGGTCTACTTGAGTTACACTGTCATTTAAGTCTTCAATTTCCTTCATGATCTTCTGTCTAGTTGTTTTGTACATTATTGAAAGTGGTGTATTGAACTATCTCACTATTGTTCAACTGTTTGTTTTTCTCTTTAGTTCAGTCAGGTTTTGCCTCATGTATTTTGAATGACTTGTTAATTATTACAGAATGTCCTTCTTTGTATCTATAACATCTTTATAGGTTTATTTTGTCTGCTATCCGTATAGTCATTCTTGGTTTCTCACAGTTGCTACTTGCATGATATGTTTCTTCCATTCTCTTACTTTCTACTAACTTGTATTTTTATATTGAAACTTTATGCCTATGAAGACCATATAGTTGGTTCTGGTTCGTTTTAATCATCTAACAGTCTCTATCTTTTGATTAGATTGTTTAATTCCGTCTTGGTTCATGTTACTATTAATAGGTTTAGACTTAAATACACTATTTTTTTGCTTCTCTCTTCTTCCTTTACTGATTATTTTTATACATGAATTTAGTCAGTATTTTCTAGTGTAGTATTTTAATTCTATTCATGATTTTTAACTTGTTTTTGTTACTTTCTTTGTGATTCTCCTGGGTAGGAAAAAACCCTTTTTGCTTCTTTACAAAAGGGTTGTTTCTTGTAATGTTTTTGTTGAAGGCCATACATTTTAGATAACGTATTGCAGCGACTCTGGATGCTGAACCCCCTGAGGCTTGCTCCTATTACTGTTTGTTTCTTCATTTGTCAATTAAGTTTATATTCCCAGCAGTGTGCAGCCTGCCATGTGGTTCCACAGAGGATTCTGTCTTGTGCATTTGCAAAGTCTGCCTGACCACTGGGGTAACAGTGGTTTTAGCTGGGTCCTCTTGTCTCTTTGATCTCCCATTTAAGCGTCTCACTGCTCTGCTCCTGTTGGTATCACGTTCAGCTCTTAATCCACATCAATTGGCCACTGATTGCTCTTTTATTTTTGACAACGTCCTGGAACATAAAATACTTCATAAATTGATCCAATAAAAGTAAGGGCATTTTTAAGGGGTTGAATATTTTCTGTTTTTGATCCTCCCCTGGTCCTAGGGTACTTTTTCATGGTCTGTTCCCTGAGTTGCTCTGTTAAACCTCTAACTGGCCTGCTGTTTCTATTGCGAATAGAAGTATCATGGAGCTACTTGTCTCTTTGTACCTGCTCACCATCAAGACTTCTAGTACTACTCTGGGTTCTTTTTTTATTTTTATGTTCTCTGTGATATGGTCTTGCTTTGTCATCCTGGCTAGAATGCAGTAGAATCATCAGAGCTCTCTGCAGCTTCCAATGCCTGGGCTCTCCTGCCTCAGTCTCCTGAGTAGCTGGAACTACTTGCCCAGCTAATTTTGTTGAAACACGCTTGCCCAGCTAATTTTTCTATTTTTTGCAGAGACAGGGTCTTAGTCTTGCTCAGGCTGGTCTTGAACTCCTGGCCTCAAGCCATCCTCCCACTTCGGCCTCCTAGGATTACAGGTGTGAGACACCTGTGCCCGGCCCCCTATTATTGTTTTTGACAATGTCCTTTGGCATGGACTTCCTCAGTATTTGTCCCAGATAAATTTACTCCATTTAGAGAAAGCTGCAAAACTCCTTGTATGTATGGCCTAGATCTTTCTCTGAGGAAAATCTTTACATAAATTACAACAGAGCTGTGGGTAGGGATAGTAATCCATTTCTCCTGGAGCAGCGGATTTTCTCCTGAATAGAGCACTTGGTGGGAATAGTGGCCCTTGGTCATCTGAAAGTGGAACTTGCATTTTATGATCAGCCTAAAGAGGGGTCTAGTTGGGCCTGGTATTTTTAGCCTTCTGTGCCTGTGGTTGGGGACTCACTGTGCAAGTAAGGGCTGCCAGTCCTCCCTGGAGGGTCTCCTTGCAGGGGTATCCAACCTTTTTAAATCTCTGCTGCCATGGACAGAATAAGAGTTGTCTTAGGCCAAACACTGAATATGCAAATACTAACGAAAGCTGATTAGCAAAAAAGAAAAGGTCTGTACTTAACTTTTCCTTATATCCAAAGATATCCACAGATACGCAAAAAATGTCCTCACAAAATCAGCATGCAGCCCTCAGGCTCAAGGATGGACACCCCTGGAATAGAGCTTTTGCAACACAGAGTATATGGAGGGTGAGGATGTCAGCTGGCCCTCCTGATTTGAAGCTGTGGCCTCAGATAGAGAGCTGGAGGCAATGGGAGACCCATCCTCTGGCAGCTCTTGCTCAGAGTAGATCTGCATTTTACTGTTGGAAGGTGGGAGTAGGTTAAGATTCAAATGCAAAAGAGTCCTTGTTTCCCATTTGCTATATGTCTTTAGGACAATTTCAAGAGACTTTAAGTAGTTGATTAATTTTTCATTATTTTCACCAGTTAAATAATTTTTTTGTTACCAGGTTCTTCACACCACCATCTTGGAAGTCACCATGTGTCTCTATTCCCGACTAACAAAAAGAAATAGCAAACTAGTACAATAGTGATTTGTGGTTTCACACAGGAAATTTTTAAGCAAGTACGTTTTCAGTCTTGCAATGACGTTAAATATGGTTTTTAAAAATATGCAAATAAATATACCTGTGTGATTTACTATAAATAAAAGTTGAGTGACCAATTGCTACTCACATTCTTTCCTGAAATAGACAAAATATTCATTAATATTAATATATGGCAAGTGCCTGAGAATTCCAAACATATAAAGAGAAATTTGACAAAAGGTTTTCCCAACACACAGCATGTTCCTAGGTAGGAGCGTTTAGAATAGAAGAATATATCAGTTGTCCCAAAATTAAACTGCAAGCTCATTTAATATCATGACAGGATTTTAATAGATCTTGATAAGCTAATTCTAAAATTTATCTAAAAACCAATGTGTGAGAATAGCCAATAAAACTCCAATAAAAGGGGAGTAAATAGGGAGGTTTTGTACCATCGTACAGAGAAATATAGTGAAAAACCATTGAATTAAAATGACATTAATTAAGAGGGAGCTACAGCAATGCAACTGAATACAGGTGATAGGGAAAACATTTCAAATTCCTAGGGAAAGGACGATTTTATAAATGATGTTGGGGAAACTGATTATCCATGTGAAAAAAAGTGGGAACCTTAATGTATGCTGTATATAAAATAAAGTCTAAACAGAAAAAAAGAATAAATAGAAACACTTCAAATTATAAACATATTGAGAAAAACTGGGAGAATAATTTTATAACCTCAGGGAAAATGAAGACCTCTGATAACAATGCCTAAATGCGAGATCATAAATAAAATACTGATATGGTTGACTGCCCATACATTAAAAATTTCTGTGTGACAAATTCTGCATAATCTCACTTAAAATCAAAGTGACAGAAAACAGTAAGAAAATATTTTCTACTTAGATAAAAATACACAAAGAATGTATTAAAGATCACATACATACACGTATCGTTGAGGAAAAACACTGTATAATAGGGGAAAGGACTGAATGATGAGGAGGACTAATCTATTAACCAGGAGAAGAAGAAATGATCTGGTAAATGTAGAAGAAGATGCCCCTGTCCATTATTAAGCAGGGGAAAGCAAGATAAAAACCACACATTATTATCTTTCTGTTTTATCAAAAAATTAAAAAGTCAGATGATTCCCAATAATGAAATAGGTAATCACACTGCAGTCTCAGCTGACATCTGCCTTCCTTGGAGGGACTTCCCTCTGCACCCTGTGTGACACTCTGCTCTGCTCTACACATTTTCTGTATGTCATCTGTCACCAGAAATTCAGATTTATTCATGCGATTACTTGTTCAACATCTCTCTCCCCATTGGAACTATGAGCTTCAAGAGGTCAGAACCTCTGCTTTGTTCTCCACTGACCAAAAATAAACACAGTGCTTGGTGTACGGTAAATCTGCACATCGACTGAATAAATAAAGGAATGCCTGGATGTGCATTGACAGACACATGCAGATAGTTACGTTTGATATTTGCATCTTGTCAGATTAATGAGTTTTATTCTAAGGTTCTCCATTAAATCTAATGTCTTCCTAGAAGATTTCCTAGATGAGGATTTCTTACACAACCTAAAAAAAGACCAATGATGTATTTTGTTTACCACACATACTCGAGTATAAGCCAACCCGAGTATAAGCCAACCCCCTTAATTTTACCTTAAAAACTGGGAAAACTTAGTGACTCGAGTATAAGCCGAGGTGGAAAATGCAGCAGCCACTGGTAAATTTCAAAAATAAAAATATATACCCCAAACAATGGCAATAATTGAGGAATCAGTAGGTTAAATGCTTTTCAATATTTATTGCTAAAGAAAAACTGTAAACTAGCAACAACAACTTTAAAACTTTAAATAAAGTGCAGAAAACCATAGCTTAACATGTAATCAAGCTAAATCACAAAGGTTAAAATTCTTCAAAACTGGATTCCTCCTCATCATCTGTATGCCCAAACAGAGCTTCAGCTGTATCTGATGTGAGGGTATCAGCATAGATATTGTCATCATCACTGAGTTATACATTTAAATACATGATTACATTTACAATACATGATTGTTTGATAGACTGTATACCATTAACATACCACATTAACCCATAGTATTCAATGGCAACTTTAATAAAGTGAATAAACCATTTAAGACAGTAAAGCATTGTAAATAAATGGTTAAAAATCCTGAATCCTTATACTCCAAAACCCCTGATTA